>JAPXFY010000015.1:86728585-86741716 GCA_030674185.1 Monoplex corrugatus
GTACAAAGTTTGGTCATTACTTAGTCTGTACAAATGTGGTCATTAGTAGGTCTGTACAAAGTGTGGACATTAGTTAGTCTGTACAAAGTGTGGACATTAGTAGGTCTGTACAAAGTGTGGACATTAGTGGGTCTGTACAAAGTGTAGTCATTAGTAGGTATGTACAAAGTGTGGTCATTAGTAGGTATGTACAAAGTGTGGACATTAGTAGGTATGTACAAAGTGTGGTCATTAGTAGGTCTGTACAAATGTGGTCATGAGTAGGTACAAAGTGTGGACATTAGTGGGATTGTACAAAGTGTGGTCATTATCGGTATGTACAAGGTGTGGACATTAGTGGGTCTGTACAAAGTGAAGACATTAGTGGGTCTGTACAAAGTGTGGTCATTAGTGGGTCTGTATAAAATGTGGACATTAGTGGGTCTGTACAAAGTGTGGTCATTAGTCGGTATGTACAAAGTGTGGACATTAGTGGGTCTGTACAAAATGTGGTTTTTAGTAGGTATGTACAATGTGTAGATATTAGTGGGTCTGTACACAGTGTGGTCATTAGTGGGTCTGTACAAGTGTGGTCATTATCGGTATGTACAAAGTGTGGACATTATTGGGTCTGTACAAAGTGTGGTCATTAATGGGTCTATACAAAGTGTGGCCATTAGTGGTCTGTACAAAGTGTGGTCATTAATGGGTCTGTATAAAGTGTGGTCATTAATGGGTCTGTATAAAGTGTGGTCATTAATGGGTCTGTATAAAGTGTGGTCATTAGTGGTCTGTACAAAGTGTGGTCATTAATGGGTCTGTACAAAGTGTGGCCATTAATGGGTCTGCATAAAGTGTGGTCATTAGTGGTCTGTACAATGTGTGGTCATTAATGGGTCTGTACAAAGTGTGGCCATTAGTGGTCTGTACAAAGTGTGGTCATTAATGGGTCTGTATAAAGTGTGGTCATTAATGGATCTGTATAAAGTGTGGACATTAGTGGGTCTGTATAAAGTGTGGTCATTAATGGGTCTGTACGAAGTGTGGTTATTAATGGGTCTGTATAAAGTATGGTCATGAATGGGTCTGTACAAAGTGTGGTCATTAATGGGTCTGTACAAGGTGTGGACATTAGTGGGTCTGTACAATGCCCTGGAAGAATTCGGTATAGAAAAAATAACAGTCATCCTAAATGAAATTTACGACACTGGAAAAATTCCCATAGATATGTCAACATCAATTTTCATTGCACTTCCAAAGAAGACAGGGTCTATAGAATGCGAACTCCATCGCACAATCAGTTTGATGAGTCATGTATACAAGATCCTATTAAGAATAGTCATGATGAGGACAAGTAATAAAATCAAAAATGAAATAGCACATGAACAGTGTGGATTTGTGGAAGGGAAAGGAACTATTATTGCCATATACATCCTAAGAACTATCATACAGAGGTCAATCGAGGTGAACAAGGATTAATATTTATGCTTTGTTGACTATACCAAGGCTTTCGATCGGGTAAGACATGAAGAATTGATCAACCAACTAGAAAGACTCAATATTGATGGAAAAGATCTACGAATAATCAGAAATATGTATTGGGAACAAACAGCTGCAATGAAAATAGAAAACAATATAAGCTCTTTCCAAAACATCAAAAGAGGAGTCAGACAGGGTTGTGTTTTGTCACCAGATCTGTTTTCACTTTACAGCGAAAACATCATGAGAAACCTAGAGGAAGACCCTGGATTAAAGGTTGAAGGAAAAATGATAAACAACATTCGGTACGCAGATGACACCGTGCTAATTGCAGAAAATGAAAGGGACCTACAAAACCTTGTGAATATACTAGAAATAGAAAGCAAAGGTAAGGGGTTGGAACTAAACAGCAGGAAGACTGAAGTCATGGTGATCAGTAAAAAACATCCCCTCATGCAAAATAACAGCAAACGGCACAACCTTTAGACAGGTTGATAATTTTAAATACCTGGGAACGATCATTTCACCAGACGGCAGATGCACATCATAGATAGCCAGCAGAATCGGCCAATCCAAAACAACATTCAAGAAGATGGAAAGTATTCTTACCAACGAATGCCTATCAATTAACATCAGGAAGAGAGTTCTGGAATGTTATATAGAACCAATACTGTTGTACGGTTGTGAGGTGTGGACAGTCAACAAGTGTGACGTGTGTTGACAGTAAACAGCGTGCGGATAGCAACACGGCATGATATTCGTTTAAGTGATAACTGATTGCTGTTCACTGTGAAATGTATATATAGTCAGTTGAGAATCAGACAGTGAGGAGTAAAGACGAAGAAGCATTGCCCTGTCTTCCGAGTTGGCTGTAGAAAGAACGAAACATGGTGTCAGAATCGTGATTACGAACTCCAACAAAAATCCAGAATATTGAAGACTAAAGTTCAACCATGGAAGATGAACAAGAACTGACAAAAGCCAGTCGACGACATGCCAAGATTTTTTTGCCTCCTAAACTTGATGTGAATGGAGGAAACCTGCAGAGCAGCTGGAGGAAATTCAAGAGGCTTTGGGACAGCTATGAAATTGTGACAACACAGACAGAAGAAGACTCAACATACAGAACAGCAGTTTTTCTTTCTTGCATCGGGCTGGATGCTATGGACATCTATGAAGGATTGGCATTTGCTAATGAAGCGGACAGAAATGACATTGACACCGTTCTCCAGAAATTCGAAGAATACTGTGTGGGTTCAACCAATGAAACTTACGAAGCATTCAGATTCAACTGCAGACATCAAGCAGCAGGAGAATCTGTCGAACAGTTTGTAGCAGAACTGCAGAGACTGATCAAGACCTGTAACTATGGTACACTGGAAGACAGACTGTTGAGAGATCAAATCGTACTGGGTGTACATGACGAGACTCTACGATCAAAATTACTGGAAGTGCGACAGCTGACATTGACTGCATGTATTGATATGTGCAGAGTGCATGAATCAAGTCAACATCAAACCGTCCAAATGATGAGAAAAATGCAGGACACGCAGGAAGTCCAAGCTTTCAAAGAAAAGAAGACAGCAAAGCAGTTTAGCAAAGGAAACAAACCAGAGTACAGAGAGAAATGCGGATATTGTGGTGGAAAGCACCCAAGAGCAAAAGAGAAATGTCCAGCATTTGGAAGAAAATGCAAAGCTTGTGGAGGAAATAATCACTTTGCTTCATGCTGCAGAACACCCAAGAAAAATCAAAAGAAAACAAGAGTTCAGCACTTCGAAGAAGAAGAGACTGACACTGAAAGCGATAATGAAATCCTTGGGATCGAAGACAAAACCAGAAAAAAGGAGAGAAACATACGAGCAAAAATGCTGATAAATGAGATGCCGGTAACATTTCTTCTTGACACAGGTGCAACAACAAACGCGATGTCTGAGAGCCTGTAAAGAGAAGTCACAGGAGATGAAAGAAAGTCTGACCTGCAAGAGACGAAGAAAAAGCTGGTGATGTTCAACGGAACAGAAATGAAGCCTGTAGGGGAGATAGTGCTGCGAGTGAAAAACCCCAAGAACAGAAGGAAATACAAAGTCAACTTCGCGATCACCAAAACGGACTGTAAGCCAGTACTGGGACTGAAAGCTGTACAACACATGCAATTGTTGTCGATCAATGAAGAGAACATTGCAACGATAGCGGCGAATCAGAAAGAGGAGGAAAATGCAAAAGATATGCTCACAAAGTACAACGATGTCTTTGAAGGAGAAGGAAAACTAGAAGGGAAATTACACCTAGAAACAGACCCCAGTATTGTTCCAGTGAAGATGCCTTCCAGAAAGTGGCCGATAGCAATGCAAGAGAAAGTGAAGGACGAGCTGAAGAGGTTGAAAAAACTGGACGTGGTCACTAAAGTAGACACGCCAATGGAGTGGATAAGCAGTTTGGTCGTAACAACAAAGAGCAATGGGAAAGTCAGACTGTGGATCGACCCTAAGCCACTGAACAAAGCCCTCAGGAGAAACGAGTACCCCATGCCAACCATTGAAGACGTACTGCCTCTCCTCAAAGATGCAAAATACTTCACACACCTGGACGCGAAAAACGGGTTTTGGCACGTTGAACTGAACGAAGACAGCAGCTACCTGACAACATTTGAGACGCCTTTTGGCAAATACCGATGGAAACGAATGCCCTTTGGTATTTCACCAGTCCCAGAAGAATTCCAGAGGAGGATTGACATCGCTCTGGCAGGACTGCCAGGCGTGGTGGCGGTTCATGATGACATCTTTGTTTTTGGCAGAGGACCAACCGACGAAGCAGGAGCACAAGTTCATGATACCAACCTGAACCGTTTGCTACAACAATGCCGAGAGACTGGAATCAAACTCAACAAGGAGAAGGTTGAGATGAAACGAACAGAGATATCATATTTGGGACACATCTTCTCAAGAGAAGGCTTGAAAGCCGACCCAAAGAAATTGGACGCTGTCCAACAACTCCCAGTGCCAGAAGACAAAGCAGCTGTGCAGAGACTACTCGGTGTAGTCGGATACCTTCAGAAATTTGCACCAAACTTGTCCGAGGCAGCAGCACCATTCAGAGAACTGGTAAAAAAAAGACGTCCACTTCAGATGGGATGAAGACGTCCACGGAGAAGCCCTGAAGAAAGTGAAGAAGATACTCTCTGAGCCACCGGTACTTCGCTACTCTGACTCTTCAGGAAAGCGTACAACCACCCTTCAGTGTGATGCTTCACAGTTTGGACTTGGAGCTTGTCTCATGCAGGATGGTCAACCGATTCAGTACGCATCACGAGCCTTGACCGAGACAGAAAAAAGCTATGCTCAAATAGAAAAGGAGATGTTGGCAATACTCTTCGGTCTGGAAAGGTTTGAGAGATACGTCTATGGAAGAGACATCCTGGTGGAGACCGACCACAAACCACTAGAGACCATTCACAAGAAGAGCCTGCTCTCAGCACCTAAGAGGATTCAGAGGATGCTACTCAGAACTCAGAAGTTCAGGTACACGGTAGTATACAAGCGTGGATCTGAGATGCACCTGGCTGACACCCTCAGCAGAGCAGTCTGTGGAAAAGTGGAACAGCAAGTCACCCACAAGGAAGCCGTTTTTCTCACAGACCTGGAGAAAACAGACTCATTGCAAGAACTGGCTATCAGACAAGAGAGACTGAACAGTCTGCAGCAAGCAATTCAGGAAGATGCAACCATGAAAACCCTGAAAGCTGTCATTCTACAAGGCTGGCCAGAGGAGAAACAACAACTTTCATTAGAGTTACAAGAATACTTTCCTTTCAGGAAGAAACTGTCAGTCCACAACAGACTTGTCTTCAAAAGCCACAGAGTAATTGTACCTGAAAGCGAAAGAGCAGACATCCTTGAGAAACTTCATGCAAGCCACTCAGGAATTCAGAGCTGCATAAGAAGAACATGTGAGGTAGTCTACTGGCCCAGGATGAACATGGACATTGAAGATTTTGTCAAAACATGCAGCGCCTGTAACACATACCAACGTGGTCAGCAGAAGGAACCACTTATCAGCACAGAGATCCCTGACCTGCCCTGGCAACACATCGCTTGTGACATCTTTGAACATAATGGCAATGAATACCTGGTCACGGTCGATCACTACTCTGATTTCTTTGAGATTGATCGGTTACAAAAAAGAGAATCCAAAGAGGTCATCATCTGTCTGAAGAGACACTTGGCAAGACACGGAATACCAGAACGCCTGACAACAGACTGTGGAACTCAGTTCACATCAAACCAGTTTGGAAAGTTCAGAAAAATATATGGGTTTGAACACGTAACAAGCTCACCACACTACCCTCAGTCCAATGGAAAAGCAGAGAGCGCGGTGAAGGCTGCAAAGATGTGCATGAAGAAAGCAGAACACAACAATCAAGATCCCTTCCTCGCTCTACTTAAGCTGAGAAACATCCCGACAGAGACTGTAAACAGTTCGCCTGCTCAGAGACTGTTCGGCAGAAGAACACGAACACAAATGCCGACGTCAAAGACATTACTCCTACCTACAGTTGTACCAATCAAGAAAGAACTTGAGAAAAGGAAACTGAAGCAAGCGCACTACTACAACAGAAGTGCAGTAGAGCTGACAGAACTGAGTCCGGGACAGATTGTGAAATTCCAACCTCCAGGATCCAAAAAGTGGATCAGCGCCAAAGTAGACCAACAGGTGAACATCCGGTCATACAACATTCGCACAGAGGACGGACGTCAGTACAGAAGGAATCGTCGTCAGCTACGAGACACAAAAGAAACAGAAGGAAACAGAAACAGAAAGCAAAGGTAAGGGGTTGGAACTAAACAGCAGGAAGATTGAAGTTATGGTGATCAGTAAAAAACATGAAATCCGCTCATGCAAAATAACAGCAAATGGCAAAACCTTGACACAGATTCATCATCATCATCATCATCAGGTGCCCTGCCGCATGGCGTTGGCGACCATGGACTTCCAACCATCTCTATCTCTCGCTGCCCCCAGCATCTCCACCACCCTCTTCATCCTCAGCTACCCTGCAAGTCCGTCAAGCATTCTCTCCCTGGGTCTACCTGGTGCTCTCTTTCCCTCCAGCTTTCCCGTTGTGACCAGGTGCTCCAAATCCCCCTTCCTCATAAAATGGCCTGTAGATGTTGTCTTTTCCTAATCTTCCTTATGAGTGATCTACTTGTGTCTACCTCCATCAAGACTGTCTCGTTTGTTTTCTTTGCTGTCCATGGTACTCTCAACATTCTTCTTAGAAACCACATCTCGGCTGCCTCAATCCTGCTCTGGCTTTGCTTGCTGACTGCCCACGCCTCGCATCCGTACAACAGTATTGGTTCTATATAACATTCAAGGACTCTCTTTTTGATGTTAATTGATAGGCATTTGTTAGTAAGAATGCTTGTCATCTTCTTGAATGTTGTTTTGGCTTGGCCGATTCTGCCAGCTATTTCCGATGTGCATCTGCCGTCTGATGAAATGACCGTTCCCAGGTATTTGAACTTATTAACCTGTGTCAAGGTTGTGCCATTTGTTGTTATTTTGCAGGAGGGGATTTCATGTTTTTTACTAATCACCATGACTTCTGTCTTCCTGCTGTTTAGTTCCAAACCCTTACCTTTGCTTTCTGTTTCTAGTATATTCACAAGGTTTTGTAGGTCCCTTTCATTTTCTGCAATTAGCACGGTGTCATCTGCGTACCGAATGTTGTTTATCATTTTCCCTCCAACCTTTAATCCAGGGTCTTCCTCTAGGTTTCTCATGATGTTTTCGCTGTTAAGTGAAAACAGATCTGGTGACAAAACACAACCCTGTCTGACTCCTCTTTTGATGTTTTGAAAAGAGCTTATATTGTTTTCTATTCTCATTACAGCTGTTTGTTCCCAGTACATATTCCTGATTATTCGTAGATCTTTTCCATCGACATTGAGTCTCTCCAGCTGGTTGATCAATTCTTCATGTCGTACCCGATCGAAAGCCTTGGTATAGTCAACAAAGCATAAATACAAATCCTTATTCATCTCAACTGACCTCTCTATGATAGTTCTTAGGATGTATATGGCATTAATAGTTCCTTTCCCCTCCACAAATCCACACTGTTCTTCTGCTATTTCTCTTTTGATTCTATTCCTTGTCCTCATCATGCTTATTCTTAACAGGATTTTTGTTACATGACTCATCAAACTGATTGTGCGATGGAGTTCGCATTCTATAGCCCCTGTCTTCTTTGGAAGTGCAATGAAAATTGATTTTGACATATCTTTGGGGATTTTTCCAGTGTCATAAATTTCATTTAGGAGGACTGTTATTTTTTCTATGCCAAATTCCTCCAGGGCTTCAATCATCTCTGTAGTAATGTTGTCTGGTCCTGGGGCTTTTCCTTGTTTCATCGTTTTCAGTGCTGCTCTGACTTCATCTTTCATCATGGATAGTCCTTCAAAGTTCTTTTTTATAATGTGTTCTTCGTTTCTGTCATCCTCAAAAAGGTCTTTAATGTACTTTCCCCATCTGTCTAATACCTTGTCTTTTTCCATGATAAGCGTGCCATCTTATACCCTGAGGATCCATTTTGTGTCGTTCTTCTATCTCTTTGCATTTTGTGTTCAGCCAAGCTTCCTTAGCTTCATTGCACCTATACCTGATTTCTTTGTTTATCTTCCTGTATATCTCCTCGTTTCTCCTTTCCTTCCTCCTTTTCTCCATCAGGCCCAAAATTTCATTAGTCATCCAGCTCTTTTTTGCTTTTCTATTTGCCTTAGGGATTTCCTCACAAGCTTCATTTATAGAACTTCTCAACTTTGTCCATTGTTCCTCACTGTCACCAACGTCTTCCAGAGCATTGAATTTGTTTTGAACACGTACATTAAATTTTTGACGTATCATTTCATCTGTCTTCAAGAGTCCAAGGTTTAGTTTGATGTTGCTTTTGGTCTTTTGACACAGATTAATAAGTTCAAATACCTGGGAACGATCATTTCATCAGACGGTAGATGCACATCGGAAATAGCCGGCAGAATCGGCCAAGCCAAAACAGCATTCAAGAAGATGACAAGCATTCTTAGTAACAAATGCCTATCAGAAAGAGAGTCCTTGAATGTTATATAAAACCAATACTGTTGTACGGATGCGAGGCGTTGACAGTCAGCAAACAAAGCCAGAACAAGATTGAGGCAGCCGAGATGTGGTTTCTAAGAAGAATGTTGAGAGTTCCATGGACAGCAAAGAAAACAAACGAGACATTCTTGATGGAGGTAGACACAAGTAGATCACTCATAAGGAAGATTAGGAAAAGACAGGCAACATTTATAGGCCATTTTGTGAGGAAGGGGGATTTGGAGCACCTGGTCACAACGGGAAAGCTGGAGGGAAAGAGAGCACCAGGTAGACCCAGGGAGAGAATGCTGGACGGACTTGCAGAGTGGCTGGGGATGAGGAGGGTGGGGGGGATGCTAGGGGCAACGAGAGATAGAGATGGATGGAAGTCCATGGTCGCCAATGCCATGTGGTAGGGCACCTGATGATGATGATGATATAATAACTAGGTTACTGTACATGAACAATGATATCTTAAACTCCTTTAAACATGCTTATTCCAGTTTGTCACACACACACACACACACACACACACATACACACACACACACACACACACATACACACACAACACACAACACACACACACACACACACACACACACACACACACACACACACACACACACACGCAACGGACTTTGGACAAAAATGTCAGATTGGAAAAGACTGGAAACGGGCATATCAGTAGTAAGAAACCCTGGAGACAGCCGGACAACAGGTCATCAGAATAGAAACCCCCATCAAGCAAATGTTTTGGCCCTCTACGGCTGGATGCCCCTCTGCTGTCACCATTTTTTTTTTATTAGATATTTGTCCTCCAACCATTTGCCGTGGTGTAGTGGTTAGCGCAACGGATTACCGACTGAAAGGTTGTGGGTTCGAATCTCCATCAGTCCCTTCAAAAATCTTTGTGGAATTATTTGGCTCTTACCGGCTCTTACTCAGACTTGTATGGGCTTTGGGCATATTTGGAAGACTGGGACCACACAGTCTGGTTTCATCAACTCCGTAGCTGCGTCATTGAGAGAGTTGCTCAAATCTTCTGACCAGCACTGCAAGTGTCTGTATCTCTTGGGCCTGGTTGACACCAGGATATCTTATTATGATAGTAAGCGTAGAATACAACCCTGCCACGCAGTCTCAATCCTACATGGAACTCCATAGCATCATGATTATCATCCTCATCGACACCATCATCATCGCATTGTAAAATCTGTGCCAGTTTCTGTGGTCATTAAGGTGGCGTAGAAAATGGGACGAAAAAAAAAAGTTAAGCAGAAAGGCAACACCCTCGAGTGTAATGATCCTAAAAGTGAAAAAAAAAAAAAAAAAATTGTCTTCCTCAGGGAATCGGGAATGGAACATGTGCATCCCAGGTGGTCAGGTTTCTCAAGGAAAAGTCACTCTCGTGTCAGATGTCTTAATCACTTGGCTATTGGTCACTAGCAGCATATGGAGCAATTGCAAGCTTTATGAAGTTCACTTTTGTTCTTCCTTGTCCAGGTTCAGCTGGAGCTTTTATTTCCACTGCTTATGCCATCGCCTTTAGCGCTCTGGTCATCTCTCTACCCGAAATCGAGAACTGCTTCAGGAGATTATAAGCTGATGTGTCTACCAACCCCCTTACTCCAACCTCTATTGTGAAGGCTTTGGCTTGAAAGCCACATGTCCTCAAGTTGCTGGCTAGACTGGTATACTTTTCAGTCTTGTAGATATGGGTTTCCTCCATTCTACGTTCGCAGGGCACAGTTAGTTCGATTAGAATCACTTGTTTGGGTGAATGGGAGTGGAGAACTATGTTTGGCCTCATGCCACTCTTGTTGATGATTTCTGGGTGTTATGTTTCCATTGTGGAAGATCTGCTGTGCACTCCCAGTCCATGCACGCCATGCTTTGGGTGTCATATCTTTTTCAGTCCACTTTTCTCCTGCCTCCTGCCGTACAGAAGGTTCTTGGGGCTTCCGATGGCAAGGTTTTTCCTCTGGCAGAGCTGGTCACAGTGCTCATTGTTTGTGCGATCTTTTGAAACACCTGGTTGTGCCACCATATGTACTTTCCTTGGGTTAGCGCTACATTTCATGATGTCGGGTTGTGTTCCACTGTCTGTTTGCTTTGGCAGAGCGGACAAGCAGGGTTATCTGAATTCCCCCCATTTACCAGATTAGCAATCAAGGGCAGGTCATATACAGATCTGAGGATGAAACTGATTCTGAGAGGGGCCATATGCCACAAGGCATTTCAGCTTAGAGTTCTAAGGAGTGCAAGTCGTTGACCTTGCTGGACTGCTTTCTGAAGCCTTGTGGCGTCCTCTTCTTTCTTCAGCACTTGTATTACCATATGTCTTTTTGTCTTCCCGTTGGCTTTTGACCACCATTCCATTTTTGTTGATCCCAGTCCCTGCCTGTTGGTCTGCGTGTGCCTCATTATTTCTCTGATCATGAGGTTTTCTTTTTTTCTGTGACCAACGCCTCCTGCATTTTCCAGTTCCTACCAGTGCACGGCTTGGGCTGGATTGATCTCACAACCTTGTCCCCAGTCTTCAAGCATGATAAGAAGCCTGACCTTTCATGCTTTGTACTCCTCAACAATGGATTTTAGGGGTAGCTTCAGCTTTGCCTGGTGACTATAGAGCTCAACATCAATAAAACTGGATGGGACACCAAATCATTTTCTGATGTATTTGTTGATTTTGGCCTCCATTGATTCTATTGTGGTAGTGCAGATATCGTATATCAACAGAGGCCGGGGGAGCATTGGAATCAGCATGAACTGCAGGCACCATACTTTGTGTTTGCCATTAAAACCACAGTGATCTATTACCTGCAAACTTTCTTCAGCCATTTTATCGTTTCCTTATCCCTTTGTGCATCTTTCCGGGTGTCGCTATACCACCTTCTGAAGCATTTCACTGGTTCTCCTGTCACTGTTGGAATGGGCTGATCAGCGCCAGTAAACGATACTGTTGCGTCTACTTTACTTTTCCTAAGTGAGAGGCTCCGTGGCTTTTCTGGCTTGAAATTCATCCTAGATGAGACGACGACTTTGTCCAACTGTTTCAGGACCCCGCATGTCTCTTTTTATTTTGTGTTAAGCACTGTCGTGTCGTCCAGAAGTCTTATAGACGAGGCATTTGGTATCTGTTTCCGAAGTCAGCTAAGCCTGAAGTCCTCATTGCTGCTTTCAGAAATTGTACAGCCCATGGCTATGCCTACTTCCAAACTGATCCAATCTGTAGTATATTCTTTTTGTGGAGAATTGCATTGACAATCCATGAACATATTCTTTCAGCATTTCTCGGATGTTCTTTGGGAAACCAGACAACTGTTCTAGTCACTTACGTATATGAAATGACGTTCTCGAATTTTCAGTGAATTACGCTGATGTTAAGAACAACTTTATTTTATCAGCTCTTGATGCCTGTTTTTGTAGTGTATGACATAAAACAGACGTAATACTGTATGGATATGGCGGTTGTTTTCGGTATTCATTTTGAAACGTAACGTCTATTCAAACAAAGCAACATATTCAATGAAATCTGCAACGCATGAAGAACCATTAATATAACGTGAAAGCTTCAGAACTCCAAGCTGTAGCTGATGCCAGTGACATGAAATGATTCCATGATGGCTCCCATGCAGTATACTGACCAAAAGTCATACATACCTCTGTATAACTCCATTCTACTGATAGAGAAAAGTGACAATTTATCATACTGGCCTATGTCTTTTAACACACTGCTAAACATGGAGTCAACAAAATCTGATGATGCCATTACGATTCTTTCCCAACTGCCGATAAAGGAATGTCTGGCAGAGCCGACATTACCAAAACACTGAAGACAACCACGTTTGGGAAGGCACCAGGAGTTGACATTTTCCTACAAATAGCTACAACAATGTAAGCGAGATGCTTGTGAATAAGCAAACATCACTGTACTAGTCTAGGCATTAGAAGGAAAAGGTTCCATGACATTTTAAGGACGTTATGATCAATATATTTACAAGACCTCATGCATTAATCAGCGTGGGATATCCCTCCTGTTCAGTGCATAAAAGTCCTTACCAGAAAGCTGACCAAAATGTTACAGCAAGACCAATGCACCAGGTTGGCCACAAAGATTGCCGTGTGCAAAGAAGTTGTCCTGATTACCCTGCTGAACTGCTGTGAGATCAGGACTACCAACTGACGCATGTTCATCAACTAGAACTGTTTCCACTAAAGATATGTAAACAAGATCCACAACATTAAGTGACAAAGACCATGTGTCTAAATTTTGAAGACGTGTGGCCTGCTTTCTTCTTTTTTTTGTTTGCCGTCTAAATAATCAAATCAAATCTGATAATGACGTGGCCATCTTTCCCATCTACTATGTGCCACAGTTGGTCATGTATCCTGTTTCTCTACCTTGAGGAGACACCGCTGTATTATACGTTCAGTTGCTTGGTCCTCCTGGCTGTAGGCGCTTGCAGACATTTGTGTTCTATTACATGGTGTCATGCTTTGTTGGAAGGCACCTGAAGACCTAATACCCATGACAATAGCTCTCTAGGTTTC
>JAPXFY010000015.1:86741816-86764316 GCA_030674185.1 Monoplex corrugatus
TGTTTTTTAACATTTCAGCTGAAACATTGTCTATTCCGCTTGCTTTCCCCGCTTTAAGCTTATCAATAGCTCGTTTAATCTCATCCTTAGATATATCTCTGTTTAGTACGTGCTCTGATTCCTCATTTAAATCAACTTTAATATTACAATGTTCATCATCGTTTTCTCCATTATTTTGAAAAACGCTTTTGAAATGATTGAACCAGACATCAGTGCTGATATTATTCTTGATTTTGTCTTTCTTTCCACAACCCATGCTTCTCAGCGTTTTCCAAAATTGTGATGAACTATTCATTTCCTTTGTTAGTGATTCCGCTTTTTGTTTTCTAAAGGCCTGTCTTTTTGTCTTTAGTAATCGTCGGTATTTTTTTCTTGCTTCCACATACAAAATCCTATCTTCTTCCTTTCTGTTTTTCCTGAAATAATTGAGTTTCTGCCTACTTTTCTTTTTTGCTTGCTGGCACTCCTTATCAAACCATTCGGATCTTTTGTTCTGGTTGAGCTTAAACGTTTTGTACATTCATGCGCTAGCATCTCTTAGACATTGTACAAAGATATCCAAAGCACTATCTACATCGCTATGTAAACTAATGGTGGCCAATTTCAGTCTCTTTTGAATATCTGAGTTTTTCAACATTTTGTGAACATCGGCTTCTAGTTCTTGTTTCCAAATACATGTATTACAAAATTCGTTATTTTCTGAATGTACTGCACCAAAATTACTTTCAACAATACCATTTGTGACTTCAACAGTCAAAACTACTGGTAGGTGATCAGAATCTGTCATGTTCTTCACATCACATTAATATGCATGGATGAAAACAAATCTGTAGATACAATGAAATAATCAATGGTGCTAGTTCCAGAGAAACCAATAAACGTACAACTGTCATCAAAGTTTGATTCGCACAGCCCATTCAATATAATACATTCAAACATATTGCATATCTCAATTAGTTGATTACAAAAGTATTAATACATTTATCCTGAGAATTCCTTGGAAATATGTTATTGGCTGTGACATTCACATCAAAGTCGCTGCTGTCACCACTGTTCTTGCGTTGAGATCACCATTTAACATAATGAAGAAATCATTACATAATTCATATAAGTCTAGAATGCACTGTTCTAGTACTTCCATACTATATATGCCTTGCTGACTATTCCAGTAAACGGAATCACATGGAGGGATATATGTACAAATCAATAGTATGTCTTTGTCTACGGAAAACAGGTCTTTGGCAATTTTAACCACTACCGTATTTTCGTGTTCTGTTTGAATTTGCTCAATAAAATGCGAAAAGGACTTTCTTATCATTATAATTACTCCCCCAAAATATCTCCCTTGGTGAGATAACTTTCTGGCTTTTGATGTGAATATAAATAAAATCGTTGAAAAGTGCTGATTCAAATTTAGTCGCAATAAATGTTTCAGTCAAACAAATCAGATCATGTGCGAGAAGAAAACTAATGAAATCTGTGTTCTCTAATTTTTCTAAGAATCCATTTACATTATAATTGATAAATTTGACGTTAGATCTATTTATGACATTATCATGAGAGTTGGTCTCAGACCCTGGCACTGGTCCAGTCTTCCAGTTTAGAGGGGAATAATCATGAGATCAGACGACAGAATACATCTGTCTTGTATTGTGGCCCGGCCGATTACCTATTTTTTGGCATCTGAGGCAGCACCCATTGTGGGTTTAGTTTTAGTACTTCGTGATCTGTCTCTGGATTTTGCCTGATCTGTAGTTTGTGTTTTCCTAAAGGAATCCATGATACTGCTCTGACTACAGGACCGTAGACGAGCTTTGTCAGAGTCCTGGTTGGCCACTCGTGTGTGTGACACGGTACGTGTCGTGGTCGCAGTTCATGAGTAGAGGGCTGGACCTGCAAATGTTGGTTTATGGCCTGACTTTCAGTATCCGACACATGAATACTGTCCTCTGGGTTTGGCAGTCTGTCAGTATTCAAGCTTTGTGTCAGTATTTCTACATTTGCCTGCTTTGTTTGGTCGTGTCTGCTTTTGTTAGGGTTTGATTTATTTAGCCCTACCGTTTGTAGTACAGCTGGTTCTGTTCTTGGTGTTACTGTGTCAGAATGGTCATCTTCAGCTGTTTTATCACTGACCGTCATATCATCAGCATCAGTAGTAGCATTTGTATTTTCAGTCACTGTTTTAGGATGTTCATTATCATGAGAGTCCCCTGCTCCTTCATTATCAGTGATGTCACAATCAGGCTCACCTTTATCGTCACAAGCACTTAAGTTACCCTTGTTACTGACAGAAAAATTGTCACTGTCATCAGTGTGAACAACAATGTGTTCATTTTGTTGTCCTCTAGTCATTTGACTATTCTGGACACGTCTGTCAATAGTTTCCAGTCTGTCAGGAGCGTGGGGGGCATTGGGGGGGCGGGGGCACTGACCGGATTATGCTCCTCTGACGTCTGCAGGTACTCTTCTCAGTTACTCTGCCTGTCTTGAAGGCAGTGGAATTTTGTCCGTTGGAAACAGAAGAGTTTTGTCTGTTGGTGTTTTCTTTTCTGAAAACAAACCTTCTGTGATTCGAACCGTACTGTCCATCGTCCCTTACCACGTCGCTGTATAGGTATGGCCCGGGGACAAGGGGCCTGGTCCTACTCCTAATCCAGTCTGTCTGGTTGGAGGCGTGTCCAGATTTCTCAAAGTCCCCACTGTCACTGCAGTGTCTAGACTCAGCATATGTTGTAGTGAGTGTCCTCGATGTATGTGTGCCCTTATCTGACCTGGTCTGCGGTCTGTTTTGTCACTTTTTCGTTCGGTTCGTGTCCATTTCCTGAACGAAATCATCGTAATGGTTGGTGGGCTGGTCTCTGTTACAATGTCCATAGTTGTTCCTTGCCGGGTGTGTATTGACGGGCCGTAGATCTCTACTGTTTTTGTATTCTTCACGTCCAATGTCATGGGCCTGAGGCCAGTCTTCCATGTACTGTGTAGTATCTGGTGGGAAGTATTGGCCATTTTTGTATTCTTCACGTCCAATGTCATGGGCCTGAGGCCAGTCTTCCATGTACTGTGTAGTATCTGGTGGGAAGTATTGGCCATTTTTGTATTCTTCACGTCCAATGTCATGGGCCTGAGGCCAGTCTTCCATGTACTGTGTAGTATCTGGTGGGAAGTATTGGCCATTTTTGTACGTGTGGTGATAGGTGTCCTGGCTGTTCCTCACATGGAGCTTTCCCTTGTGGATGTATGCTGTATTGCCAAGCCCACGATGAAATGCAAGCATTTCTCTTTGGTAGGTAGTGAGGTCGGAGGTCACTCTGATTCCGTTGTACCTCATGCTGTCCCTCAATTCTGGATCGCTCAATATGGCCATTTTGTCAGCCCAGCGACAAAACTGCACCAGGACGGGACGAGGACTGCTTCCGCGAGTGCGCGGTTTTCCAATTCGATATGCGTGTACAATGTCTTCTATGTACCAGTCTGGTTTCCTTGTGTGACTGTTGAGGACTTCTACGATAATTTCGGTTGTGACGTAGTCGTCCTCCCATTCTTGCTCCCGCTACATTGATGAATATCAAGTTACACGCTTTTGCTTCTTTTTCAGTTGCTTCCAGTTTTCTTTCGAGTTTTTCAATTCTGTCCATCATTATTGTGCTATTTTCTTGGAGATCGTCAATTGATTCTCTATTTGTAAAAACACATTCCTTCAGCTTCCTGACTTCAGTAAAGAACTGTGAAAATTTGTCCTCTAAATTGCTGAACTTTTATTCCATGGTTCTCTGTACTGCTGCTGAATGCAATTGTAGTGCATGTTGTATCTGTGCAAATCGCCAGTCAATCAAGTTAGGGTAAGGGGGTGGGTCACAATTTCCTGAGCCATAACGCCGTTAATGACAGGCTTCTTTTGAGCTGGCCGGTGATTATCACTTTACTAAGTACTCCATTGATAACTGATGGACGATTATCATTTGGATAAGTAAATTCATTGATTTATATTTTACTAAGGAATTTATTGGTCATCGATTAATTGGTCGGACGATTGATACATAGGAGGCTTTGTTTGATATTTTACTATTTTAACCAAGTGATTTGGCTGAGAGTTAATGCCAGTTGTTCTCTTTGATGATCAGACTGTTGATCAGATGATTTTTTGTCTATCTAAGTGATGTATAGTTGTTTGAACTAAAAGACGTAATGTTAATCATAATTCTAATATTACGATTAAATATCTGCGACGCAATACAAAACGTAGAGGTCTTTTGATTCTTTAACATAGTTGTGATTATTGTGCAGTGTATATTCTTTTTATATATATTTGTGTACATGTACATGTATACGTATTGTACTGGAATATATATGTGTGTTAATATGAAATATGTGTGGAATTGTCAAGACCCGGATCCCTTCCCCCATTTCATCCATGCGTTTGTATTGTGGCCTAAGGCCGATGTACAATAAACAATTCTGAGTTCTGAGTTCTGATTTCTGAGTTCTGAGTTCTCTCTCTCTCTGTCTCTCTCTCTCTCTGTTTTTTTTCTCTCTCTCTCTGTCTCTCTCTCTGTGCTCTGTGTCTCTGTCTCTGTCTCTGTCTCTCACTCTCTCCTGCTCGCTCGCTCGCTTTCTCTCTTTTCACTATCAGTTTATCAGTTGTCATTTGGGACATGACATATCTCAAGAGCCAGTTGAATCATTTTGTGTGGGACTGATCCATATGCATTTGTCAGATCGAGCCACATCACATCGAATTCCCTTTTTTTTTTCGTTCTTTGGTTTGCTTCCCAAATCTACACAGTCAGACTTCCCTTGTATGCCTCCTGTCTGGACTGAGAAATCCAGGTAAACATTTTTAGTAAAGTACTCTCTCAGCCTTGCTGCCATGACTTAGACGTTCAGACATGATATTGGTCTGAACTGGTTGATGTCGCTTGCATTCTGTTCTTTTGGGTTTACACTCACTCAGCTATCATCCATTGGTCGCTGATCGTATGAGTTTGTTATGCAGTTAAAGGACACTGCAACATTTGTTGGTGGCTTGTTATTAGACATTTTCTCTGGCGTTGCAGGCCACATCAGACCTTAGATTTCAAGAGGTGCCTCTGTTTGAGGGAAGGAACATGTTTTCCTGAGGTGCTGTTGCAGAATTTCTTTGTCCACTGTGAATGCTCCTGACTTGGGATGCTTGAACAGTTTCCCAGCGAACTGGAAGTGGTTTCTGAAAAAACAATCTAAGGTTGTTTTGTTTCCTTTTTGCTCCTTCTTTTTCCTGCTGATTCTGCTCTGCTAAGGCCATTGTGTTTCCCTTTCAGGTCTTTCCATTGTTGTTGTTTTCTAATCGTCGCTTCCCAAATCCTGAAGCAGCCTTCATTTGTTTGTTCAGAATCATTATTTTCCTCTGGATATCTATCTTACACCAACATGAGGATTTCTGAGAAGTTTTCACCTTTGACTGTTTAACTCCCCAGACGTCCCTACATGTGTATAAACAGTATATCTGAATGTGGCTAATTTGTGTTTCACGGTGATGCTTCCTATCAGCATTGTCCAGCCTCATCCATTCCTCATTTGCCATTCGCAGGTGGCAAGCTGATTATATGCTGGTTATCATCAAGCGCCTGTTCAAAATCTTCCTTTGAACTATCATCATAAGTACTGGCAACTATGCTTACGGTCGGTTTTTTTTTGTTGAGATGAAAGATGGAAAGTTTTGGAGCAGATGATAAAGCTTCCTTTATCTTTTCAATGCTTTTGATTGAGGTTCTCCCCATGTCCATTCTTTATCATTTTTTAAAAGTTCTGTGACAGGACCAAAAGCATACGTCATATTTAGAACAAACGTCAAAAGAGAAAACATCACCCCAAGGACATTTTACAGCTCTGTCAAGTTCTTGAGGTCGGACATGTTTCTGATAGCTTTGAACTTTTCATTATCAAAACGCTTTGAATCAGACTTCTTTTTGTTGAGTTTGAGACTAGTGTTGATGTTTTTTTTCTAATAAAGTTGCTTTCTTTTCGCAGAATCTTTTTCACCTTAAGCTGAACGATCATAGAAGTAGATGGTTTTCCAATTTCTTGTAAAAGAGCCTGCCAAAAAGACCAATGAAAGTTGTTGATTTTGCTTTGAATAGATTAAAGTAAATCTGCAGAAACCTGATGTAACACAAAGATTAATAAACACCTTTGAATCTTTCGGTTTGTATAGGATACATTCAGTGATTGAGATAACCTGTCACTCTCTGTTTACTGTGGCATCAGTCTGTTCAAGTCGGTGCAGATGAAAACAATTCCAGATTTTTTTCATATCAGCAACTATCACAGCAACCAGTCTGTGGATCATGCCTACCAGACCACAAAGTAACAGACAGATATATCATGTCCATATTTTCCACAATTTCTTAAGATTTTTCCACGAAGAGGACACTCTTGCCTGTTGTGATGAGGCTGTTTGCCATACAATCCACAAACTGAAAAGCTGTTGGTGTTATTTCTGTTCTGTGTATGTAGATGGTAACCACTAGCAGCATGGCCACAATGACCATTCTCCTAAACCCATCTCTTCTTTCTGAGTGGAAGTGAGGAACAGACTGTAAACCATCTCTATTGCCCTGAAAATGAGCCTTTTTATTGTTGAACTGGCATAGCCACCAGGTGAACTGCCCATTTCTGGACCAGAAGTAGCAGCATCAATTTGCGTTAATTGTTCCAGAAGTGTGCATTTCACATGTTTGTGCTGTTGAGCTTGGGTTACTGTTTGCTGTGGGGTAACGTCTGATTGCAACTAGAGATTTTCTTACATTTCTTTATGACATAATCCAACGACAATTTGATATTAAATTGCATTATCTTTGTCTGCTAGATCAGCATGTTTGGCAAGATTAAAGAAAGAGCAAATGACTGTTCCAACATTTTCTCCAGAACATTTGACTGTCTGGTAAAGTACAGTTCTTTCATGGAAGACGTTACCTCTTTGATTGACAGTGACTCTTGGATTGACGGTGACTCTTGGATTGACGGTGACTCGTGGATTGACGTTGACCCTTGGATCGGAGGAAATGACCCCCACACTAACAAGAACAAGGCGTTTATCATCTGCTACAATATCATTAGAACCCTTTACAAAATTATCCCCCATGTAGCCTGGCCCATCATCCTTGAGTCTCAATATGGCTTTCATGATGAAGAGACATGGGTAACATGGTGTCTATCTTGCCCAACTGCAAGAGAAATGTCACAAAGAAAATGGAGAGCTCCTCATGGAGTCTGTAGATCTGACCACAGAATTTGAAACCGTTCACTTAAGAGGCTGTGGGAGATGCTACAAAAGTTTGGCTGTCTTCAGAAGCTTGTCTCACTAAATGGCTCCTTCCATAATGGCCAGGGTGCAAGAGAATGAGAAGATATTTACTTTTTTTCTGCAATGCAGAATGAAGTGAAACAGGAATGCGTTCTAGCATCCAAACTCTCCTCCATCTTCTTCTCAGAATTACTGACTGATGCATTCAGAGACTTTGACAGATGTGTATGCATCAATTTCTACTTAGATAGACAACTCTTCAACCTGCTGCAATTCTAAGTCAAAATCAAAATGCTCAAATCTATCCTGTGGGAATTTTTCGTTGTGATGACTGTGCATTAGCTGCACACTCGTACGAAGACATCCAGCGCATTGGTGACCAAGTCAGCTGTGCCCTGTAAACGTTTTAGCCTTACAGTTTACCTCAGCAAGACAGAGGTTATATTTCACAACACCGTATCAAGGATTTGGCGTTTCACCAGATTGGAATGCCATCAACAATCAGGAGAAAAAGACAGAAGACAAATTCTGCTATTTGTGCAGTATGGTGAGCAGTAATGGATCTCTTGATGTTGAGGTGGCTTTCACGCATCTCCAAGTCTAGAAGTGCCTTTGGAAGGTTGATCAAGAGGTTGTGGCAAGACCATTGCATCAGTTTTACCATAAAGACAGCTGTGTACAGAACTGTAGTCTTTAAAACTCTGTCGTGCTACTGTGAAATCTAGACTATCTGCCAAGACTGCATTTAACAATTGTAAGATTCCACCCAAAATAGCTGTACAAGATATGCAAGATCATGTGGCAAATTTGAATGTCCAACCTTTAATTCGAAAGAAGTGTCCAACCGTCTGTTCTACTAATCAAGTAAAGACTTTCTATCCATCAAATATCAGTATCACTGGACAGGACACGTTAACCATATGGAAGACAACCGCATTCCAAAGATGTTTCTGTATGGAGAGTTGAAGCAAGGATACCAAGCCCAAGGGAGACCAATAAATCGATACATGGACTTTCTGAAGGTAACACATGAACTGTACGTCCACACCAAGAACTGTGGAAACACTCCTACAATGGAGTAAGCAGGCGAGAACAGTTCACACGGGCACACTTAGAAACAAGAAACTCTCGGGACAGCCTGTCAGCAGAGAGTCCTCAGAGTAGAAACCCCATCAAGGAAAGGGGCCGCATCTAGGTCATGACACTTGGATGCCCTTCTGTTGTGTCAGTTTTGTCCATCACCTGGATTTGAACCCACGAATCCAATGTGGTCAGGCGTCACAAAGTCAAGTCACCCCTGCGACGGATGTTTTAGCCACTTAGCTATCAGGTATTGGAAAAATACTGGGGAATTTTAAGCTGTATGAACTTCACATTTGTTTCTCCTTGACAAGATCCAGCTGTTTCTCTTTTCAGCTGTTTCTGTCATTGTCTTCAGGTCTCTTGACCTTTCCATTCCAGTAGTTGAGAGCCGTTTTATGAGGACATGGGCTGATGTGCTATTAACCCTTTTAGTCTAACTTCTATGCCAATGACTTTATCTTGAAAGCCGAATTTCCTCAAGTTGCTGGCAAGACTGACAGTCTTGTGATATTGGTTTCTTCCATTCTACCTTTATGCAGTACAGTGGGTTCAGTCAGAATCATGTTGTGATGAACGGGAGTGGAGAATGTATCTCGTTTCGCGCGACTCTTCCTGATGATTTTTGGGGTTTTTTCTTTTCCTCTGCAGTAACTCCAGTTTCTGGTGCTTACCATCAAGAGCCTGCACAAAAACCTACTCATCGCCATTAGCGTGGATGTCCTTGACACTACGGTTTGCTTCCTGCCCTTGGTTTTGTGAGTCTCATCTGCTGGCGTAGTGCGCTGCTGTTCGTTCATCAGAATCTTTGCACAGCCCTTATTCGTCCTTTGGATCTTTGTCACAAACAGACTGTGACAATGGTATTTAAGGGTTGCAACTCTTGTACAGCAGGGACTGTTAGGAGTTAATTACCTCCCGTTTTGTTTACGGGTTTCCTTTCTTGGTCTAGAGAGTAGCTTGCCAATAAGGTGAATAAAGGGAAGGACGTGTGACGCCTGTGACGTCAAAATCTTCAGATGGAGCGGTCCATCTACCTCATTTGCATAGGTATAGAACGACGGTTGAGGTCGATCGTTCTTATGCAGAAAGTTAAGATTTTCCCCTCTTGATCGAGCGCTTTTGGACTAGCCAAAGAACTTGTTTTGGGGGAATTGTTCCGGTGGCGGGAGTCTCGCCACAGCCAGTGTGGGATAGGCTGCATTTGATTTAACTGTTTAGTACATTTAGTACTGTGTGCTGAATGTAGATTCAGCTAGGGGCAGGGTTCTGCCAAGGAACGGATTCGTTCAACAGGTGTGGTTTGGAGTGAACCAGCCTGGGCAAGTGCTGCTGAAGGAACTATATTTTTCTTTTGGTGGTGGTGGATGTAATTGTGTCATGGACAATTATTCCCTGGAGTAAGGGGTCTGTGTTAATCCACAGGAGAGATTGGTAAGGAAATTTAGATTTTTTTTTGTTTTTATTATTGATTGGTGTGTGGATGTTTTGGTTGAGTATTATAAATATTAAGGTTTAATTTCTTTTTTTTCCCTTATAGGTGTGGTGTAGGCTGAGTTGAGCTTGGGTGGTTAATGCACACATAGAGGGAATACTTTTGTTTATGTAAGCTTGTTATAAGAGTTAATAAATTATTTTGTGTTAAATATTGATTGTTTAGTGTAATGTTGTTGATGGGGGGAACTGGGAGTTCCCTTTCCAATGACTTTGTCTGAGCCACCAACTGGTGATTCAGACAAGGTACGGGGGAGTGTTGAGTGACAAGGGAGAGTAACTAGAATGCTCTTTCCCGGATCCAGCAATATCCAGCAATATCGAGCAGTGTCCAGTATACTCCAGTAGCGGACCAGTGGTGTCCAGTATTCCCCAGTATCCAGTACCAGTCTTCAATGGACAAGAGCTGAGGCATATGACCGGATGGGCGCCAGGGGAGGCGGTGTAATGGTGGCGATCACCGTGGTTTCCAGGCAGCAACAGAGCTAAGTGAAGCTGACTGACATCATAGGGCCATTACGTCATTGAAGCTGGCAATGATGATTTGTAGGGCCATGTTGAATGTGTGTGTTGTAGAGAAACCGTCCTTTGAATTTAAGTAGACTTTGTGCGTGAGTGTGGAAGAGTGAGTGAAAGGAAAATGTTTGGTTTTTTGCCTTTTGTGACCTGTCAGTGACTGTGCGTTCGCGCTTGACAAAGGCTAGTTGGCCGAAAATTTGCGCTTGTTTTGTTTTGTCTTATTGGATACGCGCTTACATTGGTTTTCTTGTTCTTCTGGTTTGTGTTTGCTTTGGCGCGGGCAGTCAAACTTGTTTTGGATCTTGTAATATACCCCAAGACTGCGTTTTATCTGTATAAGTGTCTTGTACTATGTCTTGTTTTTATTTACTGCATTTTAAAATTGTTTTAGCCTCTTTTTATCCTCTTGCTTTTATCTCAGATTCTTACAGAATGTCACATTTTCCAACCTACTTACATTCCCGTCTTCTCTCTGGTTTCCGATCTCTTCCTCCTCCGCTTTTTTCACATCATAGTTGCCTCCCCTCTCCCCATTTCTTACTACTGCTCATGACGACATGGGCATTCCGTTTCTTACCCACTGGACGAGGCGGCAGGGAAGTTTTTAGTCCCGTTTTTATTATCCATTGTTTGGTGTCTGTGATCTGTCTGTAACCGTGCATTCGCGCTTGACAAAGGCTAGTTGGCTGAAAATTTGCGCTTGTTTTGTTTTGTCTTATTGGATACGCGCTTACATTGGTTTTCTTGTTCTTCTGGTTTTAGTTTTTTTGTTGTTGATTAGAAATAAATATTGGGACTTGAACATTTAGACTGGTCTTTTTGTACAGTTTAGTTATAGGGTGGGTTGATGGATCTGTTTTGGTAGGTTGGTTAATGGTGTATGGGATGAATGGAAGATGGTTTGGTTGTGTAATGGTAGTATGGTGTTGGTTTTAGTGTGTGTGAATGATTCCAACCCTGTATGCAAAACCTAAATGTGAAGTGCTCATACTAAGTTTGTATAGTATGTCCAGCTGCTAGCAATCCCTAGACCGTATTAAACTGGCGGTTTGTGACAATCTTCATGCCGTATTTGGTAGAGAATTTCCTTCGACACATAGAGTGAAATCCTATTTGTGTCATACTCATGGGCACATAATGAACAGCTTAGAATAGCTGCTGTTCAACAAAAGAAAGACGAGCAAAAACAGAACCCAAGGATCAGGACCATTGTCCTATAGACTGGGTAAAACATAGCCTAGGTAGGGCCTCAGGACCTGGCCAGCTCATGGGTTTATGTGCAGGCTTAAGGCATGTGCCACGGTTACCATACAAACAATGGCACTTGTGACGTTAGTGCATATGGAATTCGTTTCAAGTGTGGAGACGTCATCTTGAGAAACTGAAACTGTCCATGCAGCGTTGGAAGAAGAGAAAAGACCAGAATGTCTACTCATCCATCAGATCAACAGGAGTATCCATCATCATCATCCATCAGCAATAAGTACACATTTGTTGGTTTTACGTTTGTAAATGTAATATTTGCCTGAAGTGCAATGGAATCAAAGGTTTATATCTGCCTTTAGCTTGCTGTCTTTTCTAAATGAAACAATATGTTCATGCAGGATTTGCTTGTTTTTATTCAACTGATGTTTCAAATATTTGCCAGAAATTTCTCGAATGAATGGAACTAAAAAATGTTCAAAGTCGTAATTTTCTGCTGTGCAGAAGTTACATCAGCACATGAGCGTTTATTTACAATACTCATTTCTTTCAGTAAACAGTATTCTCTAGATTATTGATAGTTGAACACATTTCTGTTTTATAGTTTTTAGATTTTGTCATCAGTTTTTTTTTTAAGAAACAGGAGATTTTTTAGGATATGACAAAATTTAATTTGTCTGTACATTTCAAGCAACAGAGTGGGAAGCAGTTATCCTGTACATTATAAAATGTCCGTGAGACTATCAAAACAGAGAAGATTCCTTGTACACATGTAGTGTAGTGGTTATTGCATCTGCGTTGTTATAAGTGGGTGAGAGTAAGGTGGGGGTCGGGGACGTGAGAGGGTTGCTTGTTTCATTGTCGATGGTGCTTGTTGTTTGTATATTTTTTTCTTCATTCAGGACAATATTTGATCACAGTGATAGTGTTTGCTGTTGTCTTTCTATCCATCTCTCTCGTTCAACCATTCCACCCAGGCAAATTGAAAATATTTTTTCAAGTGGATTCTTGAGCGTTTGAGACTGGAAGATGTTTGAAGAATCTAGAGCTTGCAACAACAAATAAAGTTTATGGATGGGTTTACACTTCCCTAGGCTAGTATAAATTTTGTGTGTTACACTTGGGCCCAGAGGAAAAATCTGTGTTTTCTGTAGGCTGTCTAGAAAGGACTTCAGATCTTGTTACGCTGTCTTATCTAGTTCTGTCACTTATGTGTTCAGAACATTATAAAATGTACAATATAGGTACTGCCCTAATAACGCTTTCTATAATATATTTTCTTGTTCTTCTGGTTCCTGTTTGCTTGGGCGCGGGAAGTCGCACTTGTTTTGGCTTTCTATAATGAATTATCAAAGTCATCATCATCATCATCTCTCATCATCATTTAGATTATCGTATGTTAATAGGTTAATATACATGGATA
Source organism: Monoplex corrugatus (assembly GCA_030674185.1). Taxonomy (NCBI): domain Eukaryota; kingdom Metazoa; phylum Mollusca; class Gastropoda; order Littorinimorpha; family Ranellidae; genus Monoplex; species Monoplex corrugatus. The sequence goes on from JAPXFY010000015.1 coordinate 86,754,818, forward strand.
TTCACCTTTAAGTGTAATTGGAGCGCGTTCATTGTCTACTTGTACACATCTTTTGACTACAATGTGTGAGCACCCTTCAGCTTTGTGATGTTCAGTGTCGACATTTCTGAACTGTAGACAGTACGTGTTGGATGATGTTGACGTAGTCACTGCCAGTTGTGTTGGATGTGAACTAATAATGTGTAAGTATTTTCATGTTGTGTCAGTGAGAATGAGTGCGTGGGTATTAACAAAGACATGTGTGTGAAAGTCTGTATTTTAGATGTTGTGTTATTGTATGAATGTGAGTAGGTCTGCCTCTCTGTCAATCTGTCTATAATTTAGGCCTTAGTAAACCTAACACAGATTTAGCAGGTGATCAGAAGTAATTATCCAAAACATGATGGTTCCCTATTGAACAAACTCCAGTACAATTCCAGCCAGCAACATTAACAACTGGCCTATTTCCTGCCCATCTTGACGTTTCCATCATTCTGATGGTGTCAGCTTTGCTTCATTGACATCTAGACCTTGCCAGCACATATAGTTTCACACAGTATCAGACAATCTGTCAGATGTTAGCTGGCAGATTTGGGTAGGGTGCAGTAGATTTGGTTAGAGGACATATGAAACTGTGCGAATGCCAGGAATCCTGCTTGATTAAACTGCAAATTTAGATCTCCAATGGTGAAGGTTTCTATACCGTGAGGTAGGACTAGCGATGGTTTCAGTTTAAGGTTCACTTTCTCAAGATGACGTCTCTGTGCTCGGAGCGAATTCCACATACATGTACACTAACGTCACAGGCTGAGTTTTTGTCTCTCTACTATTATTTAATGGATTATTGTGGTTGTGGTGCTTTGTTTGTGGTGAAAGTTATACGAACTGTTTTGTGATGATGTGGACTATTATCTGGTCATTGTTTTGTGCCTCCCTTCCCCTGCATCTTCGACTTTTGTGGTTTTTGTTTTTGGCGCGACTGACGGATACTGTACTGTTGAAGAATCATGCCTGTCCTCCATCTTGTTTCGCCTGCGTGCCGCGCGTGCGGTTTCAGGGTCATTCTCACCCATGCTTGCTGCTGTACCACCTCGCTCTCTCGTCTCCACTGACAGCGCTGCAATGTGTGAGCAATCACACTCACTCTCTACCGTCCACCCACCTCCTCTCAACTGCCACCATCCCCATTCACCCCCCATCTCCTTCACTCGTGATGAGCTACTGGCAGTGAAACCTGCGCCCCTTGACCCCGCCCTCAACTTGAAGTTGCGACGGTTTCGCATTGGTGTAGACCTTCCACGTGTACGGGGGTGTAGGGGAGGGAGAAGGAAACAGAGAAAGATCCCTGTTATCGGCCGTCCTGGCACTTTCTCCCTTGACAAACCATCATCAGCCACTGACCACTCTACACTGAAATCTTCTTCCTGCCTACCTGACTCTGATCCCTGTTTCACCACCAAACGTTCCTCCGGCTCAAACCCTTGCAACCTCATTAACATTCCTTTGATTCCTGATGCCATACCTAGTGCTCCAAAACACGACCTCTTTGTGGCACTGTTCAACGCGCAGTCCATCCAGCGCAACGCCGTGAAGAGGGCTGAGATCTCTATCTTCATCGCTGACAATGACATTGATATGTTATTTGTTACTGAGACCTGGCTTCGGGAAAAAGGCGATGAAGCACAACTCAAAGATCTGACGCCTGTGGGCTTTTCATCTATGTCCATCGCTCGTCCAGCACGCGGTGGAGGAATAGCTGTTGTGTACCGCGATTTGCTTGATAAGCACCTGGCACGCTCCACCTCCTTCCCCTTCCAGCATCCGTCGTTCGAGGCCGTCCGTGTTTCACTGACGCAGTCTCAAAACTGTACACACTTCATCTGTGTATACCGTCCCCCGCCATCCCAGGAAAACCAGCTGACTCACTCTATGTTTCTGAACGAATTTTCTCTTTTGCTAGATTACTGTAACACTCTCTCTGGAAACTTGATCATTCTTGGTGATATAAACATACATTTTGACTCTGACAATGATTACCGCACTGTGAAAATGAAAAACTTATTGGACATGTACAATCTGTCTCAATTTGTCAATGAAAAAACTCATAAACGTGGTCACATTTTGGATTGGGTCATTTCTAGGCCAGCGGACAATGTGTTAGCTTCATCTTATGTTACGGAATCTCTGTCCTCTGATCATTATTGTGTCGTTTCTAAATTGTCCTTGACTGTTCCTACTAACTCCACGGTGCTTACAAAATCCCGTAACCTACGTGCGATAAATCACGCTGATTTTAGATCTGACCTCTGTAGTCTAGTCAGTCCCCAGCAGTGCCCGTCAATCGACATGCTAAACAGCACGCTGTCATCTTTGCTAGACAAACACGCACCATTGCGCCAACGAAAACTGCGCGCAAACAGACTCGAGCCTTGGTACTTAGACGTAAAAGAAGAGCTTGAGGCCGCAAAGAAACATCGGCGCTGGGCCGAACGACAATGGCTGAAAAACCCGATCACTATCAACAAACAGATTTTTAACATTGCAAAGAAGGCAGTGGGCAAAATTGTCAGTAATGCTAAGTCCATGTTTCACCTAAATGAGATAGCCGGTGCTCAAACCCAAAAGACCTTGTTTAGGGTGTGTGATAAGCTATTAGGTAGAGATAAAACATCTCCTCTTCCAAATACCTATCCCCTGCATGATTTGCCTACTGTATTCAGAGACTATTTCTCTCAGAAAGTGCAGTCAATCCGCACTGACCTAGATCAAGCTGTTTTACCCCAGATGAAACAAAAGTTTAAAACTCAAGCAGTAAAATCCACTTTCCACCGGTTTCATCCTGTCACTGAATCTGAACTGAAATCCATCATTCAAAAATCAAGACCTACTTCCTGCCCTTTGGATTCCCTGCCAACACCACTTTTTCTTGAGTTTCTCGACGACCTTCTACCTACTCTGACTGAGATTATCAACTCTTCTCTAACATCTGGTTCATTACCATCCCCTCTCAAAACCGCTGTTGTGAAACCCCTTCTTAAAAAGCCTTCTTTGGATCCTGACTCCCTGAGAAACTACAGACCCATCTCTAACCTATCTTTCATTTCTAAAATCTTAGAGAAAATTGTTCTGAAACAGCTTCTTACCTATTTGGATGAAAATAATCTGCTCTGTGCTTCACAGTCTGCCTACCGCCCACATCACAGCACGGAAACTGTTCTACTCAAAATTACCAATGATCTTCTTCTGTCCCTTGACTCTGGAAATGTTTCTGTGCTGACCCTATTAGACCTGTCAGCTGCGTTTGACACTGTTGATCATAACATTCTTCTTAATAGACTCTCCTCTCTGTATGGTATTTCAGGCACCGCTCTTTCTTGGTTTCAGTCGTATCTCACGAACAGGACACAATCAGTCCTTGTCATCAATCATTCCTCCTCACCCACTGATCTCCTTTTCGGTGTTCCACAAGGTTCCGTTCTGGGACCTGTGCTCTTTGCTCTTTACACAAAGCCACTCTCCGATTTGATAAAATCACATTCCATTGAGCATCAATCCTTTGCAGATGACATCCAACTTGAAATTGATTCTCCTCCTTCTGATATCTACTCTGCTATCCCAGTCTTAGAAGACTGTATCTCAGATATCAAGACCTGGATGCTAGAAAATAAATTAAAGTTAAATGATGACAAAACTGAAGCTCTCTTTTTGTCCTCTCCTTTCAAAACCTCCCCATCTCCCAAACCTACTACCATTACCATTGATCAGACTGAAATTCCTTTCTCCTCCTCAGCTAGGAATCTTGGTTTCTACTTCACTGACAACATGAGTGTTGAACTTCATGTAAACAACACCTGTCGCACTGCTTACATCAATCTCCGCCAAATCAGTTCCTTGCGTCATCTTCTTTCTGTTGATGCTACAAAAACTCTGGTTTCTGCTTTCATTCTCTCAAGACTGGATTATTGCAATTCACTTCTTTCTGGATGTTCAAAAGATCAAATAGATAAACTACAGAAAGTGCAAAATTCTGCAGCTCGGCTTGTTTTTAAATCCCGTAAGCGAGATCATGTCTCTCCTCTGCTAAAACGCCTCAACTGGCTTCCTGTACAAGCTCGTATCGAATTCAAACTTGCGATTCTCTGTCATTCATTTTTCTCTGGAACGTCCCCTTGTTACATTTCTGATCTCCTATCCGTCTACTCACCTTCCAGAAATCTTCGCTCCTCTTCTGACTTAAGACTACTGTGCATTCCCAGAGTAAGAACTAAAACCTTCGGTCACTGCACCTTTTCATATTCAGCACCAACTTTTTGGAATTCTCTGCCCCGTGAAATTCGCTACATTGAATCTATTACTTCTTTCAAGACTGCCCTCAAAACTTTCCAATTTAAATCCTATTTTCCCGACTAGGTAGTAACTGTGTGGACACTCTTTGTTCTCGTGCGCACGCGCGCGCGCGTGTGTGTGTGTGTGTGTGTGTGTGGGTCCGTGTGTGTGTGTGTGTGTGTGCGTGTCTGTGTGTGTGTGTGTGTGTGTGTGTGTGTGTGTGTGTGTGTGTGTGTGTGTGTGTGTGTGTGTGTGCCTGCGTGTCTGTGTGTGTGTGATGTTATTAGTGTGCAGCGTCACGAGCTCCGGCCCCGTACTGGAGGTTTGCGCTTATAAATGTTCATTATTATTATTATTATTATTAATATGTATGGTGATCATGGCACAAGCCTTGAGCCTGCACGTAAACCCATGAGCTGGCCAGGTCCTGAGATCCTATCTAGCCTATGTTTTACTTAGTCTGTATTTTATGTCAGTCTATCAATGGAACAATCTTGTTTGCATGTAAATGACATGTATATATGTGTATTTTGTCTTCAAAAATAATAAAACAACAACAAAAATAACACCAGATATACAAAGTAGATAAATAAATAATTACAGGTCTGAATCACAACTCAGGTAGCCACTCAGTATAAAACGTCTCACATCACAGAAGCCCCCATCCCCACCCCCACCCCCAAGTCAATGCAAAAAGCCTCAGCTGCCTATCAACAAGGTGGACATAAAATTTCCTTAATCATAGCCCCGCCAGTCTGTCGTCCACTTCCGAGGAAAGAAAAGAGGAAATAGATATTGATAGGGAATCACAGAACCTCGCATGAAATCAATACCTCAAAGATTTTTCCAGTGCTTAAGGTTTGCAATAATTTGTTCTCTGTTTTTCTGACAGTTGATAGTTGTAATGTGAGAGCATATGGAATCACCCGAGTTCTTTGATGATTCTTAAGTAAACTGAAACTGAAGCACCATGCACGTGTTGGAAATTGCAGACATGTATGTGTTGGTTCAAACAGCGGTGGTGTGAAATATTATCCTACCAGCATGTCATAAACAAGGCAAAACGTCACACTTTAGTTCTTTACATTGACGTTTTACGTCGAGACAGGACAACACAGTTTTGAATATCCACGAATCATTCCACAGAGCTATCACCTTTGAAAAATGACACCATTAAGTTCTACAAGAACACGAGGTTATTTTGTTTGTTTGTTTTGTTTTAATTAATAGACCCTAATTGAATGCAGACCATGGAGCACCAGGGCTTTTATATTTTTTCTTTTTTTTTTTTTTTTTCGTGCTTCACATGTCCTTTTCGTTGTTGTTGTTGTTGTTGTTTATGACATTTTATAAAGTGTATGTAATCGATTGTTTGGTCTGTTGTGTTACGTACAATTTGTGTTTTATTTGATGTATATAAATTGGAGCTAAAGATCTTGCAAACTGTAAAAGTTTCAGTTTTGGTTTATCAAGATACTGTTTTACAGCTCAGAGTGAATTCCATGTGACGAAGAAAATCCAAATAGATCCTGGTATAAGCCTTAAACCCACTGCCCTATAAGCCCCTTGAGCTGGCAAAGTCTTGAGGTCTTACCTGACATATTGGTTTTGTATCTTATATGATAGTGATAGAGAGGTCTTTACCAAATAAATGACTAAATAGATCTAGTTAAAACCAAATCATCAGCATGACCACATTGTATATCGAAAATGTAGTCCTTGTAGACACCCATCGAAGTGCAATGATATAGTGTTTGATCCCTATCTGTTTCTGTCGAGGTTTTGATCCCTGTCACTGTCTCTGTTTCTGTCTTTGTCTGTCTGTTGGTCTGTCAGTCTGTCAATGCTTGTCTCTTTGTCACTTTTGTCTCTCTCTCTTATGACAAAACAGTGTGAAAGATCAGTTTGAATGGACATAACTAAATCATGTCCCGTCGAGCACAAAAATCAAACTACATATCTATAGTAACAAAAACACAAAAGACAAAACTTGTCTCTCACATTATCACCAATTTACATCACAAACTATATGAGTGACTGCAGTGAGATGAGAAATAGTTGGTGAAAAGAAAATGTACTGTACTCACCTTAGGACTTGAACACAGTTCACACACACACACACACACACACACACACACACACACACACATCAAACACACACACACAAACACACACACACACACACATCCAAACACACACACACAAACACACACACACACACACACACACACAAACACACACACACACACACACACACACACCACACACACACAACACACACAACTAACAAAATACCGGTTTCATGGGTTCTACAGGGAAAGCATATGAAAATAAAAATAAGGTAAATATAAACACGTATGTCAGGACACACACAGAAACTGAGTATACATGACGAGAACAGAAAGGGGGAGGTAATGCATATAGTAAAGGGGATGTAACAAGTGAGAAGGAAATAACTACATCTGTTTGATAGTAAAGTAGCTGTGCTTTTGTGTTTTAGACATATTAAACTGAAAAAGTATGATGTATATTTTAGCGTGTTAATAATTTTGCAACACGAACTTGAGTATGACACACAGACTTTTTATCTGGTTTCAAAAAGATCGACAGGCATCGTCTGACCGACTACTCACAACAACAACGGGAAACAACACTATTTCTAAAGTTACAGACAAGAACGATGACTCACAATTTGAAATATGAATTAGGTAAGTCGCTACACTACCCACCTCCCAGCAGAGTACATCTGCTTAGCAAAATGTTTGTCTTGAAAACAACAAAACTGAAATTAGAGTCATTGAAATCTTGGTGGTAGGCGTGAAACGCAGCCAGAGCGAGTTGAAACCAGAAAAGGATCTCTGGCAGAAAGATTGGGGTGGTGTGGTGGATGGTTTCGCAGAACTTTCTGCAGATGTTGCCTTTTATGATGTGGGTGAAACTTCAGCACTTGGGGAAACCATAGTTTTGTTCTCTGAAGTGGTGAGCGGCGTGACAAAAGCAGCTTTGAGACTATCCACAGACACCTTTTCTGCACGACCCTTGATTTCAAGGTGTAGAACTTGTCATTAGTGTTAATGATGCGATAAAGACCGTCATAGGGTCGTTGGAGTGGATGACAGAGAGCATCATGTCTGACTTAGACGAATCTGGTGGAGGCTAGGTTTGAAGGCATGTAGACAGGTTGCCTTCCATGGAACATTGGAGCTGGTGGTAGCACGGCGCGCATGGTATGCTGTAGATGTTTGAGGGAACATCGAGTCTGGTTCCATGGTGCGTGCATCTAGTGGTTGCAGAAATTTACCAGGCAAGCACAGAGTTGAGCCGTAGACAAGTTCAGCAGGGGAACATCCAGGGTCCACCCGCAAAGAAGAACGTATCCCCAATAGGACCAAATGTAGCTCTGCAAACCAGTCGGGGGTGGTAGTGCGTGCTTTGAGTGCTGTCTTCAGGTGACGGTGTAAACGTTCAACCATGCCGTTTGCCTGTGGATGGTAGGCTGTGGTTGTGTGAACTTCAATGCCCAAGAGTTTATTGCACTCAGCCCAGAGAACTGAGGTGAACTGCTTTCCGTGATCAGAGGTAATGTCTTCAGGAACACCAAACCTGGCGATCCAGTGATGTATGACAGCTGCGGCACAGGTGGAAGCATGAGCGTCAGGAAGAGGAATGGCTTCTGGCCACCTAGTGAAATGGTCAATGATGGTGAACAGGTAGGTCATGCCTTGACTGACTGGCAGAGGTCCAACAAGGTCTACGTGTAGATTGTGGAACTTGGCAGTTGGAGGCAGGCGCCCGGCGTTCAACCAGTGGCATCCGTGTGTGTTGATGAATCATGGAAGACTGACAGGCATGACATTCCTTGCACCATTTGCCAATGTTACGCTTCATGCCATGCCACACGAAGCGTTGAGTGATAGCTTGTTGTGTGAGGCGTGCACCTGTATGTGACAGTCCATGGATTTGATCCAAAAACTAGACGAGTCCAGGAGTTTGGCAAAACTGAGCGTGTGAGACCAGTGGACGTATCACACAAGACAGTTGATGTGGCAAACTGAATGTCTTGAAGCTTGAGGCCAGTAATAGTTGTGCAATAGGAGTCCATTTCACCAGACTGTATTTGGTCTTAAGCAAGTTGACTGTAACTGCCAACAGAGAAACAGCTCTGTTCCTCAGTGTCGGAGTTGATGCTGAAACGTGAAAAAGCATCAGCCACTAATTAAACTTGCCTGTAATGAACTGGATGTCAGTGGTAAATTCAGCAATGTAAGAGAGGTGTCTCGTTTGTCGAGGAGAACGTTGAGTTTGACTGCTGAGTGCAGACACTAATGGCTTGTGATCAGTGTATAGTGTGAAAGGTCGTCACTCCAGAAAATGTCTGAAATGTTTGATCGCACTGTAGGCTGCCAGGGGCTCACGGTCAAAGTCTCTGTATTTCTTCTCTGTTTCAGAGAGTTTTCTAGAGAAGAAAGCGAGAGGTGCCCAAGACTAGCCCTGTTTATGCTCCAGTTGGGCACCGAAAGCCGAGTTGGAAGCGTCGACTGTGAGACTCATAGGTGCATCTGGATGAGAGTGATGTAGAAGCACGGCTTCTTTGAGAGCTTCTTTGGATCTTTCAAACGCAGTTTGACAGGCTTCAGACGACTGAATAGTTTGTCCTTTACCACTTGCCTGAGAGTGGAGTGGAGCTAGAACATCAGCAACATGTGGAATGAAGCGGTGGTAGTAATTCATCATCCCCAGGAACCGCTGAAGGCCTGTGCGATCAGTGGGGGGAGCACAGTCTTGAAGAGAGGCTACTCGGTCTGGAAATGGACGTATCCCTTGGACAGTGACACGATGGTCAAGGAAATCCAGCTCACTAACACCGAAAACACACTTGGCTTTGTTGATAACCAGTCCGTTGGAAGAAAGGAGCTGGAAAAGCTGTCTGAGGTGTTCAAGGTGTTCTTTATGTGAGTGACTGGCAACAAGGATGTCATCAATGTAAACAAAAGTGAAAGGTATGTCTCGGAGGATATCATCCATGAGTCGTTGGAATGCCTGAGCAGCATTTTTATGGCCAAAAGGCATACAAAGAAACTACCAGAGTCCAAAAGGTGTGATGATGGCAAGTTTTTGCAACAGAACATGGCACCATAGGAATTTGATGGTAGCCCCTGACCAGATCAATCTTTGAGTAGATTTTGCACCACGT
>JAPXFY010000015.1:86769316-86788771 GCA_030674185.1 Monoplex corrugatus
AGAAAGGATGGAGAATATTTCTATTTCCCAAAGATATTGAGAGGTAAGTTGAAGACACAGTCGGTATTATAATTAAAAGAAGTAACACGCATACACATGTGTACAAACACATCATGTTGCATTTCACGCTGAGGTCCGATACGTGTTGAGAGTCTGAAATGCCTGGGTAGACAATTGTTTCATTGCCCGAGCGTGTTTGTGTGTGCGAATGTGTGTGTGTGTGTGTGTGTGTGTGTGTGTGTGTGTGTGTGTGTGTGTGTGTGTGTGTGTGTGTGTGCGTCCGGTAATAATGATAATATATGAGTGTGTGCTAATGTGTGCGCAAGAATGATAATGGGAAAGAACCCTACCCCACCTTGATATTTACTGATTGTTCTTCATTCCAACAGATGCAAGAAGTGGAAGATAAATACCAACGAGAAGATCTGCTGAGAAGAACAACTGACTATATCAGTAGGAACTGCTTCTTGTGTTTAGATCATTTTGAGGATAACCAGTTCATGAAATCTGCCAAACAGAAGTTGATTTGGTCTGCTGTCCCAACGCTGTTTCGTGTTCCTAATCCACCTCCGCAAATGACCACCAAAAGGCTTTCGCCACAGAAATGGGCTGGAAAACGAGATAAGAAGAAATGAAAAAAAACAACAACAACACAAAACAAAACAAAACAAAGTACATGGGATAAGAGACAAGTAAATTATGTAAAACTGTTTTGGAATCTCAGACTCAATTTTGCATTGCGCGACACTAATAGACAAAACGAACAACATCCAAACGGCAAAACAGAAAAGTATTGAAGTCTGCTCAGTTATGATCTGTGGCACTCAGTACAAACAGTTTTCTTCGCAGACAATCGTTTTCCAGAAACCCACAGAGTGGGGGTGGAGGGAAACAAGAGAGTGATGGAGGAGACGGACACGCACGCGCGCGCGCGCGCGCACACACACACACACACACACACACACACACACACACACACACACACACACACACACACACACACACACACACACACACACATACACACACTTATAATTCGTTACATAGTTCATAGTTACAGTTCGCTAGTTCATTGCTTCAAAAGTTGTTTTGTTGTTGTTGTTGTAGTAACCTTCTTCATTTGTTATCTTTTCTTTCAATGTTTACAATTCTTTACACTCTCTGTTCATAGTTACAGTTAACTGGTAGTTTATTGTTTACATAGTTGTTGTAGCACGCTGCTTCATGTTATCTTTCGCTCCCCTTTCCCCTGCCCCTCCTGCATCTACATTCCCTTTCCCACGTCGTTTTCTTTTCTTTTTTGTATACTATTTTAATACTTTTTTTTGGTCTAAAAACACTAAGTGAATAGACATTAAATCAATGAACACACACACACACACACACACACACTCACTCACTCACACATACACACAACTTAAGATATGAGAGAGGGAGGGAGGGAGGGGGAGGGAGAGAGAGAGGGAGAGACAGACAGACAGACAGACAGACAAAGCATTCGTAAGCCTTCTTGTGTGAGACATTCGCGAAGTTCTTTGATGTTTGTGAAATCGAAAATCTGTCTGTCTGTCTCTCTCTCTCTCTGTGAATGTATGTGCTCTGTGTGTGTGTTTGTGAAAGAAAATGAGAGAGAGAGAGAGAAAATGAGAATGAGAGAGAGTGAGAGAGAGATAGAGCGCGCTTGGATCAGTGTCACAGGAGTTTGCCTAAGATCAGTCCTTAATTAAATACACTTATGAACCCTCAAACAATTACAAGTTCATGTGAATCATCTATCTCGGTCAATATGCGATTTTGCCAACGGAATAAATAGACTACAAACTTGAAATGTTTGTATTCCTCTGGAAAGGAAGTTTACTTGTATAAATGGTTTCGACCGCGCGCGCGCGCGTGTGTGTGTGTATATATATATGTGTGTGTGTGTGTGTGTGTGTGTGTGTGTGTGTGTGTGTGTGGTGTGTGTGTGTGTGTGTATGATGAAAACACGCTGACCTCTAAAATATACATCTCTATAGCATCCGTCTTCTGCCCACCGTGCTTTACACATAGGCAACACACCGGTGTTTACGTCTGGAAAAGGGTGCGGCCTCCTGCTCCAGCCGGCGAGCGAGGGCCACTTTGCTTGGTGGGCGCTAAGAAGCAGTGACTGCTCTTTCCGTAGGTACTATACTCTTTGGTATTCATTTTGTCGATGGTTAGGTAACTGATCTTTCAACTGAAAGGTCCTGGTTTGAACATGTGTGTTTTAACCACCTGCTGGGCGAAAGTTTCTTTTTCTTTGTTGTTGTTATTGTTGTTGGTTATCTCTTGGGTCAACATCTGTTACATCTCTACACGCCATCTCGAGCTTTGCGGTCCTCATCTGATACCCGTCTCTATAGTATCCCCATAGTCCGCACTAAAAGGTTTGGGCAGCGTTCTTTTTCCTATCAAGCTCCAACCATCTGGAATCAGTTACCTCGCTCTCTTAGATACTCACCCTCTCTGTCCACATTCAAACGCTCCCTCAAAACTCACCTGTTTCCCAAAACTGGTAATCTCTGCCCCCTTCCCCCCATGTAATGTAATGGTGACATTATAGTGTCTTAGTGTCAATGTGTCATTGTATTTGCATGTCATGCTGTGTGTGTGTTTGTGTGTGTGTGTGTGTGTTTGTGTGTGTGTGGGTGCTTCTCTGGGCGTGTGTGTGTGTGCTTGTGATTCTGGTTATATGTTTTGCCATTGTAAACGCTTAGGGCATTAATTTGATTAGGCGTACTAAATGTTCATAATAATAATAATAATAATAATCTTATGTGTAGACCTTCTGTGGACTGACCCTCGACCTTCCTGTATGTGCATTCGCACGCAGAACATTAAATACGCACGTTAAGGATACTATCAGTCATGTCAGTTTTTAATGGTTTATGGAAATGAAAAACACCCAAAACGTAAATACCTGAAAACGGAGTATGGCTGCACTAGTAGAGAGTATTTAACAAACAATTGTAGACACGGTAAAGATCATTCATATAATGGAATGCATGGAGGAGTTGTAGCCAACAGACGAATAAAAATATCACATTTCGTTAAATGCTTCACAAGAAGAAACTTGCGTTAGCAAAAAAATGTTTCGAGATTTTGAGTTTATCTATTTATTTGTTTTGTTTTCTGACAAACAACTGACGTCATTCGACAGTCTGTGGGCAGCCAATCTTACTGTCATCCCAGTAGTGGTACGAGATGACGTCATGTTTTGCCGTCTTCCTAGTAATGGTTCGAGATGATGTCATGTCTGTGCCATTTCAATCTTACCGTCTTTGTAGTAGTGGTACGAGATGACGTCATGCTTACGCCGTCTTCTTAGTAATGGTACGAGATTTGATTATGTCTGTGCCATTTCAATCTTACAGTCTTCGTAGTAGTGGCACGAGATGACGTCGTGTTTATGCCGTCTTTCTAGTAATGGTCTGAGATGACATCATGTCTGTGCCATTTCAATCTTACAGTCTTCGTAGTAGTGGTACGAGATGACGTCGTGTTTATGTCGTCTTTCTAGTAATGGTCTGAGATGACATCATGTCTGTGCCATTTTAATCTTACAGTCTTCGTAGTAGTGGTACGAGATGACGTCATGCTTATGCCGTCTTCCTAGTAATGGTACGAGATGACGTCATGTCTGTGCCATTTCAATCTTACAGTCTTTGATGTAGTGGTACGAGATGATGTCATGCTTATGCCGTCTTCCTAGTAATGGTACGAGATGACGTCATGTCTGTGCCATTTCAATGACGTCGTGTTTATGCCGCCTTCCTAGTAATGGTACGAGATGACGTCATGCTTATGCCGCCTTCCTAGTAATGGTACGAGATGACGTCATGTCTGTGCCATTTCAATGACGTCGTGTTTATGCCACCTTCCTAGTAATGGTACGAGATGACGTCATGCTTATGCCGTCTTCCTAGTAATGGTACGAGATGACGTCATGTCTGTGCCATTTCAATGACGTCGTGTTTATGCCACCTTCCTAGTAATGGTACGAGATGACATTATGCCTGTGCCATTTCAATGACGTCGTGTTTATGCCATCTTCCTAGTAATGGTACGAGATGACATTATGCCTGTGCCATTTCAATGACGTCGTGTTTATGCTGCCTTCCTAGTAATGGTACGAGATGACGTCATGCTTATGCCGCCTTCCTAGTAATGTACGAGATGACGTCATATCTGTGCCATTTCAATGACGTCGTGTTTATGCCGCCTTCCTAGTAATGGTACGAGATGACGTCATGCTTATGCCGTCTTCCTAGTAATGGTACGAGATGACGTCATGTCTGTGCCATTTCAATGACGTCGTGTTTATGCCGCCTTCCTAGTAATGGTACGAGATGACGTCATGCTTATGCCGTCTTCCTAGTAATGGTACGAGATGACGTCATGTCTGTGCCATTTCAATGACGTCGTGTTTATGCCACCTTCCTAGTAATGGGTCGAGATGACATTATGCCTGTGCCATTTCAATGACGTCGTGTTTATGCCGCCTTCCTGGTAATGGTACGAGATGACATTATGCCTGTGCCATTTCAATCTTACCGTCATCGTTGTAGTTGTATGAGATGATGTCATATTCATGCTATCTTCCTAGTAGTGGTACTGGATGACCTCATGTTATGCCATGCCAGTTTTGCCATCTTCCTAGTAGTGGTACGAGATGATGCCATGTTTATGCCATCGTCCTAGTAGTAGTACGAGATGACGTCATATTTATGTCATACCAGTCTTACCGCATTCCCAGTAATGACACAAGAAGATGTTATGCTTCATCGTCATCATCATCATGTGCCCTACTGCATGACGTTGTCCCTCCATATGTATCTAAACCTTGCTGCCGCAAGCACATCTTCCACCCTCTTTGTCCCCAGATACCCTGCAAGTCCGTCCAATATTTTCTCCCATGGGTCTACATGGTGCTCTCTTTCCCTCCACCTTTCCTGTTGTGACCAAGTGCTCTAATTCCCCTTTCCTCATGAAATGGCCTATAAATGTCGCCTGTCTTTTCCTAATCTTCCTTATGAATAATCTTGTGTCTGCCTCCATCAAGACTGTCTCGTTTGTTTTCTTTGCTGTCCATGGAACTCTCAACATTCTTCTTAGAAACCACATCTCGGCAGCCTCAATCTTGTTCTGGCTTTGTTTGTTGCCTGTCCACACCTCACAACCGTATAACATTATTGGTTCTATACAACATTCAAGAACTCTCTTCCTGATGTTAATTGATAGGCATTTGTTGTAAGAATGCTTGTCATCTTCTTGAATGCTGTTTTGGCTTGGCCGATTCTGCTGGCTATTTCTGGTGTGCATCTGCCGACTGGTGAGATGATTGTTCCCAGATATTTAAACTTATCAACCTTCCTCACAGTTGTGCCGTTTGCTGTTAATTTGCATGGGGGATTTCATATTTTTACTAATTATCATGACTTCAGTCTTCTTGCTTTTTAGCTCCAACGTTTTATGTTTTTTCTAAATCTTTTATTGATGAGGATGTAGTCAATTTGATGTTTGTTGTTACATCCTGGACTCCTCCATGTCCATTTTCTTCTGTTAGGCTGCTCAAACCAAGTGTTTCCTACTATGAACTCAATCTGTGCCCATTCCACAAGTTTTCATCCACTTTCATTTTGTGTACCAAGGCCATGAGGTCCAGCTCCATCCTCCACCCTCTCCTGTCCCACTTTAGCATTAAAATCTCCCGTTATTATTGTAACCTCTTGCTTTTTACAGTAAGCCTTGACATGCTTATGATATGTCAATCTCACTGTCTTCATAGTAGTGGTACGAAAGACGTCATGTTTATTCCATGCCAATTTTACCAATTTCCTGGTATTGGTACGAGATGACGCCATCTTCATGCCATGTCAGTAGTGGTACGAGATGATGTCATGTTTATGCCATGTCAATTTGACCGTCATTCTGGTTTTGGCACGAGATGACGTCATGTCTACGTATCGTTTGTCACGTCATCATAATGGTTTGATTTTGTTCCTTCACCTCTTGGTCTGTGGCCATCGACAATTTCCTTGTGGCACAGATTCACAGGATAAGCCTAATCTGGCATCAGATTGTCACAAAATGTATATCAAAAATCATAACAAGAAAACAGCAGCAGTATCATCATCGTCATTTTCGTTATCGTCCTCGTTTTCGTTCTCGTCGTCGTCGTCGTCATCGTCATCATCATTATCATCATCATCGTCGTAGTCGTCGTCGTCATAATTAATAATTAATAATTACAATATTTATATAGCGCAAAATCTTGATAAAATCAAATCTAAGCATCAGCATCATCGCTATCATCATCAGTGTCATCATATTTATCACCACGACCATCATCACCATCAGTATCAGTATCATCGTTATCAAGAACATCTTCATTATAATCATCATCATTATTATCTTCGTTGTCGTAGTCGTCATCACCTTCACCATTATTATCACCTGCAATATTTAAAATGCACTTATGTACACTAAACTCAGAGTACAAGAAATTGATAGCACACTGATCATTGATTCTCTTTTTTCCTTTTCTTTTAAATTTTAGTTTTCGCAAAAGGCCATCTACAACACGTGTCAGTTGTATCTAAGTCAGCCACCAAACACTGACATAACCTGTAGGATCTTTCATGGCATATTTGACATTCTGAGTGCATATAAACACAAAGACTGTTCAAATACTAGCAGGTCTGCACACATACTTGTATTAGCCTGGAAGAATGGGGAAAAAACAAACAAACAAAAACAGAAACAAAAGTCACTTCCCCTTTTCCCCACCAAATAGGCATTATCCAAGTAGGATCGAACCTAGATCATGCCATTTGAAGTCTGCAGTCTTACCCACTCGTCTATCGCACCTGGTGCTCATCACAGATACATAACTTCCATTCACTTTGACAATCGGCCTGCACAGACCTGACACTTGGATTGAATTGGATCAAACTGGATTGAATAAGATTGAACTGGACTGTGGGTGTCAAAAACAAAATATAACAGTAAAGACAGTTGACCACCAAGCATGTGTTGGTTCAAACCAAAGTTGGAAAAATGCGACATCTGAAGGAAACCCAAAAGTCATGACAAGGATAAAGCCCGACCCTCTTAAAATGTAAGGAAGTTTAGGGCTGAAACAGTTGCTTGAGATCTATTGCTGTCCAGGTCTCTGTAGAGTTTGTTGCTCCAGGCTTGCTGGGTCAAGTGGGTAAGATGTTGGACTTTCAGTCAGAAGGTGTGGCTTCATCTTTCCAAGGTAATTTCTACGTAATGTAAAAGCAATGGATATTTTTTCAACCTCTCAGATCAAAATATGTGCAGACTAGTTAATGTATAATACATCCCTTCGTGTTTATTATGCGCATTAAATATCCTGTGAAACATCCAGCGTGCCCGCCTACCGAAGACAGTACGCAGACTGTGCAGCATCATGCCATCTGCACAAAGTGGTCAAAACAAGATGCATACTCGCATGTGAGAAAAATCGGAACAATGAAAACAATCCCGGATCTTTAACGGCATCTCAAATGATTCGCCAGTCATCCAGGATGAAGGCTTGACTTTCTTTCATTTCATCATCCAGTGAAATTAATGTGACTGCCTCAATTTCCATTGTTAGACTGGAGGTTGATATCATATGTAGACCCTTTGTATTTTCTTCACGCATGATGTTTCCATAATGTTCGACAGTGAAGCCCCATCGAATTTTGCTATTGGTGACTGTGCAATATGTGTACATAATTACATCTTTGGGGATGCAACTTACTTGCTCTATGAGAAGCGGAATTTCTGCATCTACTTTCCCTTCAGGCCATTTCGACAGTGTCTGCTTAGAAATTTGGGTATAATAGTTTTGTACACGTTGTTGAAATGGTTTGGATCTTTTTCCAGTTACTTTGTCCCTTTGAGTTCTGTCAGTTGACACACATGCTGAATGGAGTCTCCTGTCTGTCCCATCCACGATTTTCTACTTTGGAGTCTGTTACCTTTTGCTGTTTCGAACATCTCGTGGAGTGGGTTTTCTGGGTTTTCTGGGTTTTCCAATGGCAGGCAAGAGAGACATGCTGGCAAGGGCTGGCTCAGTGATTACGTTCTCAGTAGAGTATATGTTCTGGTAGTGTTCTGTCCAGCTTCTCCATTTGCTTAGTATGGTGTTTGGTGACTATGCTGTCTTTGAATTTCAGCAGAGTGATCTTGCTATCAATGGGCCCAAGGGCTTTCTTCATCCACTCAAGCTCTCAGATGTCTTGCACGTTGCCACTTTCAATGCACGACTGAATGTTCTGACACAGGGTTTGCCAGTTGCTAGTTGTGCATCGTCTAGTCGTACATTGGACGTTCTTTCTTTTTCTTTCTCAGTACCGCCATGTTTTTTTTATTTTTTATTGATCTCTCCTTTTTGTTCTTTTCACTTTCTTTATCAAATCTATTTCATGGCATCGATGACAAATTCGATCTAAGATAGTTGAGCCTGCAGCCAATCATAGTTATTTCTCTCCTTCTTCCCAAAGAATGACATGGCAGAGCTATAGATGTGTGTGTGTGTGTGTGTGTGTGTGTATGTGTGTGTGTGTGTGTGCGTGTGTGTGTGTGTGTGTGTGTGTTGTGTGCGTGTGTGTGTGTGTGTGTGTGTGTGTATGTGTGTGTGTGTGTGTGGTGTGTGTGTGTGTTGTGTGTGTGTGTGTGTGTGTTGGTGTGTGTGTGTGTGTGTGTGTGTGTGTGTGTGTGTGTGTGTGTGGTGGTGTGTGTGTGTGTGTGTGCGTGTGTGTGTGTGTGTGTGTGTGTGCGTGTGTGTGTGTGTGTGGTGGTGTGTGTTGTGTGTGTGTGTGTGTGGTGTGGGTTTGTTTGTTTGTTGTGTGTGTTCGTTCGTTCGTTGCTTGATTTAACGTCTTTTCACTGTAAGTGATATTAGACGGGGAAAAATGGCATGGAGGATGAAATAAGGGGGGGGGGGGAGGTGTGGAGGGGAGAGGGGAACAGAGTAAGGGACGTAAAAAAATTAAAAGGAAGCGGCAAGGTCTTAAGAAAAAGGATATGGATGAACAGAGAAATGAAACTAGAACAACGCTAACATCAATAATGTAAAAGAAAAATCGTCATAAAAACAAAACAAAACAAAAATAATCATAATTATAATAATAATCTTAAAGTAACGCATTAACAGGACTGTGAACCAATGATTCTGAAATTTTAACTAACAAAAGTTGATCCGATACTACTTTAAAATGCGTTTCAAGATAGTTTCCTTGTGTAAACGTCTTTGGTAAAAAGGAACGAAGCTTTCTGCAGTAAAACAAACAGTGATACAATGTGAATTGTTCGCCACAAATACATAAAACGTTGTTACAATATTTTGTTTTCAAAGCGTTCAGTTGAATGCGAAAATATGTCATAACAATTAATCTCAAATGATATAACGAGGAATACTTCAAATTTTTACAGATATTTTGAACTGAAAGTTTGATTCTTTCTTGAGACACAAATTTTTCATTTAAATGTTCATGAAATCGAATCCATGATGCTAATTCTAGCGAGTTGTAAGCTTCTTTTACCGAGGTGTTAACATGTAATTCTATGGAATTTTCAGAATGGAGGGCACCGGATTTAGCTGCTCTGTCAACTACGTTGTTGCCATGAAGACCAACACGAGAAGGCACCCAGCATAAATTGATTTCCGAACCATTTATCTTTAAACAATGTATTAGATGATTTGCCTCAATAATTAAGTCAGGTCTTGTGTCTGTATCAAAAGACTGTAAGGCATATAATACAGATTTTGAATCAACAAAGAGAACTACTTTGAATGACACAGGCCGAAGGCTTATTAAATAATGCAACGCTTGAACAACAGCGACCAATTCTGTTGTATATATAGATACATTTGCCCCAATGAAAATAGACTTTTTAATGTTAAATTTTGGAACATAAAAGGCTGCTCCAGCGCTCTGGTTTGCTAAGACTGACCCATCGGTAAAATGTGGAGGTGGGTACGGTACTTTTCATCGATGTGTTCACAAGCTGTGGATAGCGTAATGTTGACATTATCATCTTTTTTAACTTTTGCATAATCGAGATCAAATGTGGCCTTTAGCATTTCCCATGTAGGGATAGGTGTTATCGTTGGTTTCTCGGCTATTTCATCCATTGTTATGTTGGACTGTTTGATCAGGCCAGATATGTAAGTTGCGGCTGTAATTTGTGATGAAATGTTTTTTGCTCGTTTTGGAAAATCAGTTTGTATGTGTGTGTGTGTGTGTGTGTGTGTGTGTGTGTGTGTGTGTGTGTGTGTGTGTGTGTGTGTGTGTGTGTATGTGTGTCCATCTGTGCAAGCAAGCGTACTCGTGTGTGTGTCTGTCTGTGTGTGTGTGTGTGTGTGTGTGTGTGTTTCCATCTGTGCAAACAAGCGTACTCGTGTGTGTGTGTGTGTGTGTGTGTGTGTGTGTGTGTGTGTGTGTGTGTGTGTGTGTGTATGTGTGTGTGTGTGTGTGTGTGTGTGTGTGTGTGTGTGTGTGTGTATGTGTATCCGTCTGTGCAAGCAAGCGCACTCGTGTGTGTGTGAGTGAGTGAGTGTGTGTGTGTGTGTGTGTGTGTGTGTGTGTGTGTGTATGTGTGTGTATGTGTGTGTATGTGTGTGTGTGTGCGTGCATGCGTGCCGTGCGTGCGTGTGTGTGTGTGTGTGTATATTTGTGGTGTGTGTGTGTGTGTGTGTGTTTGTGGTGTGCATTAGTGTGTGTGTGTCTGTGTGTGTGTGTGTCTGTGTGTGTGTGTCTGTGTGTGTGTGTCTGTGTGTGTGTGTCTGTGTGTGTGTGTGTGTGTGCGTGTGTGTGTGTCTGTGTGTGTGTGTGAATTTGTGGTGTGCATTAGTGTGTGTGTGTGTGTGTTTGTGTGTCTGTGTGTGTGTGTGTGCGTGTGTGTGTGTGTGTATGTGTGTCTGTGCGTGTGTGTGTCTGTGCGTGTGTGTCTGTGCATGTGTGTGTGTTTGTGGTGTGCATTATTGTGTGTATCTTGTGTCCATTCATTCTGTGTGTGTGTGTGTGTGTGTGTGTGTGTGTGTGTGTGTGTCTGTGTGTGTTTGAGGTGTGCATTAGTGTGTATATCTTGTGTCCATTCATTCTGTGTGTGCATGGCAAAGAATCCTGTGGCTTGGGTGCAACGTCTGATGGTCCCACTTCTGTTAAACAGGACCTGTTCTGCTGTGTTAAAATGTGATGTGGCCTGCGTGTAGTGTCTTTACTAGCTTACTCTGTTGCAGGCTTTATTTTCCTAGTTGGTAGCGTTGATATCAAAGCTGAGGCTCCCGGTAAAGGCTAGGATTCAATATAAAGTTGCCTGTCTCTGCTTTCAGTGTATCTATCACGAGAACATGCCATCCTATCTTGCCAACCTCCTGCAGGGTTACAAACCTTCTCGAACGCTCCGCTCTTCTGACACCTCACTGTTGACTGTTCCTCGCTTCTCTCTAGACACCTTTGGTAAAAGATCTTTCTTTGTCTTTGGCCCAAATGTATGGAACTCTACCACTGTCTCGCAGAAAAACTAAGTGTTTCTCAACCTTCAAACGGCACCTGAAAACCCACCTCTTTCAAACTCATCTAACCTGAAGAGCCTTAGTTTGCAAGTCTGTCATCAGACTAATCTCTCCTGCGTGTATAACAGTATTTTGTATAAGGGCCTATAGAGCAAGGTGTGTGTGTGCGTGCATGTGTGTGTGTGTGTATATATATATATATATACATATATCTATGTGTGTGTGTGTGTGTGTGTGTGTGTGTGTGTGCTTGAGTGAGCATGTGTGTGTATCACTGTATGTGTACAGCTGAGGAGGGGATAGGGGAGAAATTGAGTGGGAAAGAGACTGAAATACTTTAAGAAACTTTTTTTTAAATCTTTGTTTGTATGTAAATTGTGATGTATGATATGCGAATAGTTTATAATTTGTGATGTGATTTTGATTGTCAAGGTATTAATGCTGTAATATTGAAGTCATAATGTTTTTCCTGTATATGGATTAGAATTTTTCTGTTTTTATCTTCATTCAAAATATTGATTATAATTTTATGTACAACTATTACATGCATAAATACACACACACGCATGCAAATATAGCACACGCACACACACTCACACACACACACACACACACACACACACACACACACACACACACACACACACACACATTCTTACATACACACACGCGCACAGCAACGCACACGCACGCACACACACACACTTACATACACACACACACGTACGCAAGCACACACACGCAGCAATATATAAACACAGTATGCCTCTTTATTCATATGAAAAATCTGTTAATATTTCTTCATTACATAAGTCAGTGTTTAAATTTTAATATTCTGTGGTTTCTTATGTGTCTTCTTACTTGTATAGCTTTAATGTTTGTTGTTATCTTATTGTGTATGTAATTGTGAACATTTTTTATCACCTTTTGCCTTTCTTGGGAAATGTAAAGCTCTGGTGAGCATGTTTTTATATGGAATATGCGCTATACAAATAAACATTATTATTATTATTATGTGTTGCCCATCAAAATATCCTTGTGTCTTTTTTTCTGTTTTTCCCATAGTTGTGATGTTTTTGCTTCAGTTCTACATAGTGGACTATCTGTAGGATACGGTTGTCTCACTATGGACAATGTGTTATGTCCAGTGAAGCTGGTACATAGTGAATAGAAATTCCATATTTGGCAAGACACACTTCTTCAAAATCTGAAAGCTGGACACTGCATCTTGCCAACTGATATTGGAGATCTTGTGCATACACCTCAGCTAAAACCAATGCATATGTCGACAGCAGGTAGCCCAGGCCTTCCAGCTGTAAAACATTGATATTACAACGCATAGTGTCTGCGAAAAATTATTCAATAACTACTAGAAGCAGTCACTTCATGTTCTGATAGATGAGGCATCTGGGGAAAATTCATTTCATCAT
The DNA here is from genome assembly GCA_030674185.1 of Monoplex corrugatus. Taxonomy (NCBI): domain Eukaryota; kingdom Metazoa; phylum Mollusca; class Gastropoda; order Littorinimorpha; family Ranellidae; genus Monoplex; species Monoplex corrugatus. The sequence continues at coordinate 86,782,298 of JAPXFY010000015.1, forward strand.
TCGTAAAAGCAAGCTAATAGATGTATTCAGTGGGTGTCCTACAAGATCACATGATAGATATATTGGTGGATGTCACACAAGGTCACATGATAGATATATTGGTGGATGACACACAAAGTCACATGATAGATATATTCAGTGGGTGTCACACAAGGTCACATGATAGATATATTCAGTGGGTGTCACACAATGTCACACGATAGGTATATTCAATTGTTATCACACAAGGTTACATCTTGTCACCAACTGTCTTCCAGCTTGAAGATTCGATCATGGATAATACCACAAATGATCAAAAAACATACTTTGGTAGTGTAGCCATGATAGACACAGGTATAGACATGCATTGGTAGTGTAGTCATGATAGACACAGGTACAGACATACGTTGGTAGTGTAGCCATGATAGACACAGGTATAGACATACATTGGTAGTGTGGTCATCATAGAACTACTAGAAGCAGTCACTTCATGTTCTGATAGATGAGGCATCTGGGGAAAATTCATTTCGGCAGAGCTTCTGGAAAAGATAGCATTCCCGCTGAGATCTTCAAGGCAGCAGGCCCCAAAGCCTTGGAAACCGTCCATGACATCCTGCTACAGGTCTGGGAAGAAGAGCAAATGCCTGCTGATTTCAAAGACGCGCTCATAGTTGCGCTGTACAAGAACAAAGGTAGTAAAGCGGACTGCGGAAACTACAGGGGCATCTCTCTTCTCTCCATAGCAGGGAAAATATTTGCAAGGGTTATCCTCAACAGACTGATAACCATCTCAGAACAGATCCTACCAGAGGCTCAATGTGGCTTTAGGCCAGGGAGAAGCACTGTGGACATGATCTTTGCTATGAGACAAATTCAAGAAAAGTGCATAGAACAGAATAGGCCTCTTTACTCAGTCTTTGTTGACCTTACCAAGGCTTTTGACACGGTCAACAGAGAAGCCCTGTGGACTGTACTAGAACGGATTGGCTGCCCTCCCAAATTCCTAAAGATCATCCAGCTCTTCCACACAGGCATGAGTGGGCAAGTTCTTGCAAGTGGCAACATGACTGACGAATTCGAAATTACAAATGGCGTCAAACAAGGCTGTGTCCTGGCACCAGTCCTCTTCAATATCTTCTTCACTGCCATGCTTTCCCACGCCTGCAAGGATCTTGACAAGGGAATATACCTAAAGTACCGCCTGGATGGCTCCCTTTTTGATCTACGTCGCCTGCAAGCCAAGACAAAAACCAGCACAGAACTCCTTCAGGAGGCGCTCTACGCCGATGACTGCTCCTTGAATGCTCACTCTGAAGCGGACCTGCAAACAATGCTCAATCACTTCGCAGAAGCCTCAAAGCTCTTTGGACTTACAATAAGCATCAGGAAAACTGAAGTTCTTCACCAGCCTGCCCCACAAACTAACCCACTGTCTCCAAACATCACCATCGATGGCAACAGTCTGAAGAACACCAAGAACTTTAAATACCTTGGAAGTATCATCTCTGCAGACGGCTCCATCGATCAGGAAATTGATTCACGAATCAGCAAAGCCAGCCAGGCTCTCGGTAGGCTGAAAAACAAGGTACTAAACCAGCACAATGTCCGGCTGTCAACAAAAATCAAAGTGTACAATGCCGTTGTGCTCTCCTCCCTCCTCTACGGTTCGGAGACTTGGACACTCTACAGGAAGCACATCAACAAATTAGAGCAGTTCCACCAAAGGGCTCTCCGCAGCATACTTGGCATCCGGTGGCAAGACCGCATCACCAACATTGAGGTCCTCAACCGATCAAGCTCACAAAGCATAGAAAGCCTGCTTGTCAAAGCCCAACTGAGATGGGTCGGCCATGTCATCCGCATGGAAGACCACCGAATGCCCAAACAACTGCTGTACGGCGAACTCACAAGTGGCAAAAGAAATCTCGGGAGGCCAAAAAAGCGTTTCAAGGACACGATAAAGGCAAACCCCAAAGAACTCGAAAGAACTGCCACCGAAAGGAACGCCTGGCGCAGGGCCGTCCATCTTGCCAGCAGAAACAGCGATATCAACTACAGGGAGAAGCTGACTATCAGAAGAGAGAGGAGACATAATCCAACCACCCCAACCACGACATTCCAGTGTCCCCACTGCAACAGACATTGTACATCCAAGATCGGATTGCACAGCCACATGCGCGTCCACAGATGAGCTGCAGGATTTCATCGTCATCTTCGGCAACGAAGGACTACCATCATCATCATCATAGACACAGGTACAGACATACATTGGTAGTGTAGTCATGATAGACACAGGTATAGACATACATTGGTAGTGTAGTCATGATAGACACAGGTACAGACATACATTGGTGGTGTAGTCATGATAGACACAGGTATAGACATACATTGGTAGTGTAGCCATGATAGACACAGGTATAGACATACATTGGTAGTGTTTCATGATGGACACAGGTATAGACATACATTAGTAGTGTAGTCATGATAGACACAGGTATAGACATACATTGGTAGTGTTGTCATGATGGACACAGGTATAGACATACATTGGTAGTGTAGTCATCATAGACACAGGTACAGACATACATTGGTAGTGTAGTCATGACAGACACAGGTATAGACATACATTGATAGTGTATCATCATAGACACAGGTACAGACATACATTGGTAGTGTAGTCATCATAGACACAGGTACAGATATACATTGGTAGTGTAGTCATCTAGACACAGGTACAGACATACATTGGTAGTGTAGTCACCATAGACACAGGTACAGATATACATTGGTAGTGTAGTCATGATGGACACAGGTATAGACATACATTGGTAGTGTAGTCATGATGGACACAGGTACAGACATACATTGGTAGTGTAGTCATGATGGACACAGGTACAGACATACATTGGTAGTGTAGTCATGATGGACACAGGTACAGACATACATTGGTAGTGTAGTCATCAAAGACACAGGTACAGACATACATTGGTAGTGTAGCCATGATAGACACAGGTATAGACATACATTGGTAGTGTAGCCATGATAGACACAGGTATAGACATACATTGGTAGTGTTGTCATGATGGACACAGGTATAGACATACATTGATAGTGTAGTCATCATAGACACAGGTACAGACATACATTGGTAGTGTAGTCATCATAGACACAGGTACAGATATACATTGGTAGTGTAGTCATCTAGACACAGGTACAGACATACATTGGTAGTGTAGTCACCATAGACACAGGTACAGATATACATTGGTAGTGTAGTCATGATGGACACAGGTATAGACATACATTGGTAGTGTAGTCATGATGGACACAGGTATAGACATACATTGGTAGTGTAGTCATCACAGACACAGGTACAGACATACGTTGGTAGTGTAGTCATCATAGACCCAGTACAGACATACATGGTAGTGTAGTAATCAAAGACACAGGTACAGACATACATTGGTAGTGTAGTCATCACAACACAGGTACAGACATACATTGATAGTGTAGTCATCACAACACAGGTACAGACATACATTGGTAGTGTAGTCATAACAGACACAGGTATAGACATACATTGGTAGTGTAGTCATCAAAGACACAGGTACAGACATACATTGGTAGTGTAGTCATCACAACACAGGTACAGACATACATTGATAGTGTAGTCATCACAACACAGGTACAGACATACATTGGTAGTGTAGTCATAACAGACACAGGTATAGACATACATTGGTAGTGTAGTCATCAAAGACACAGGTACAGACATACATTGATAGTGTAGTCATCACAGACACAGGTATAGACATACATTGATAGTGTAGTCATCATAGACACAGGTATAGACATACATTGGTAGTGTAGTCATAACAGATGCAGGTATAGACATACATTGATAGTGTAGTCATCATAGGCACAGGTACAGAAATACATTGGTAACGTAATCCTCGAAGCAAAGATACGGACGTACAATCGCAAAGAAGTCGGCAATGATGGAGGTGGAGACAAAGCCATGAAAAGCTGGACCAACAAGAGGAAAACATGCGTTAATAAACTACAAACCTTCATTGAACACCACGGGACTTTCCAAACACACAAAGATGAGGATCTTTAAAACCAATGTGAAATCTGTCTTGGTGGCACTTGGAGGTTAACGAAGTTAAGCATCGACAAGTTGCACACTGTCATAAACAGAAAGTGTTGCAAATGCAAATGTATAAGAGAGAGCAAAGAAGATGCTATGGTCAAATTCTAAGGGAGAAAATCTTGAGCTGATGAGGTCTCACTGTAATGAAGAGAACTGTGAGTCGATCAGGTCGGATTGTAAGAGAGCATAACATGATGCGTGTGTATCAGAGTCATTCACTGTTTTCAAAAGTAAAGACTGGGATCACACATCAAGTCTCACCCATTTATGGATGCTTGAGTGAAAGAGTTCTTTAAATATCCTGACAAAAACTGATGTCCTTGTATCCCCATCGCCTGATCAACGCCAGGATGTAAAAATTATGACATAAAGCGTACAGCATAACCCTGTCAGGAAAGCTCGGTTCCAGACTGAATTCTTTGCCATCACCATTACCATCTCCATTATCAAGAAATCATAATAGCAGCTGCACCAATGAAGGCTTGACATCATTTTTCCCTATGACCCTCCCAATACTGTGACTTCAGTTGACTGAACGTGAGTTTGGTGGTACATTGAAGAGGTGATTGAGTGGCATGGCATCACTGGCTTGAAAATGGTGCGGAGCCTGCAGCCACACAAAATATTTCAATAAAAAAGAAATATCGCTACTGGTCGTTTAGGTCTGATTATGAAATAATTTGAAGTGAACAAAAATCTTACAGAATATCATTGACATAAACGGGATCTGCACAGGTGTGATCACTTTTCTGTCTGGCAGCCGCATTCTGTTTGTGGGATGAACGGAAGCCTTGCTCGCCATCTATCTCCTAAATCTCTCATGTCTGACACCAAGTGTCACACCCTGCAACACTGCTTCAACTGGAGGGTAACACGACGTGAGAGGATCATGTTAACACAGCATCACTGGGCAGACAAACTTCCTCAAAAAAGGCAACATAGGGGGCAGATAAGCTCCCAGTAATTCAACAGTCAGGACGAGCCACCAGGTTGGAATGATGACAACTGGGGTCGAAGGTCAATTGCATAACAGGCAAAGTATAGACTTCCTCAGAATCTTGTGTGTGTGCGTGCGTGCGTGTGTGCGTGCGTGCGCGCGCGCGCGCGCGCGCGTGTGTGTGTGTGTGAGAGACAGAGAGAGAGACAGAGAGAAAGGGTGGGGAGGAGGAGGACAGAGAGAGTCAGACAATTTTGTCTGTGTGTGATTCTTTCACGTCATGTTCATTTCTAAGTTTTTCTGGCCTCTACAGATGTACATTATAACTAATCGTCATCATCATCATCATCATCATCATCATCATCATCATCATCATATGATTTGCCGCATGGCATTGGCAATCATGGCCCTCCATGCAACTGTATGATTTGTCGCTGCAAGTATATCTATGCTTTCAGTTTTCATCCTCTCTGCAACACTGTCCAGTATTTTCTCCCTGCCTCTACCGGTGCTTATTTCCTCTCTAGCTGCCCTGTTGTGACTAGATGCCTATTCTTCTCTTGCCTTCTGACATATCATATAATGTTGCTTGTATTTTCCTAATCTTCTTCGTTAATGTTCTTTTTGTGTTTGCCTTTTTCAAGCTGTCTCGTTTGTCTTCTTTGCGGTCCATGGAACTCTTATCACTCGTCTTAGAAACCACTTTTGAGCTGCATCAATCTTGTTCTGATTGTGTGTGTTGATATTATAACTACATGCACTAACCCAGTGGAATCGATGGAGGCTAAAAACAATAAAGGTACAAGGAACGTGCCTGGTGTCTCACTTGGTCTCACTGACATTGCATTGGACTGTCGCCTGGTAAAGTTGAAGCTATCTCTAAAGTCCATTGTCAATGATTCATCATCATCATCGGGGTGCCCTGCCGCATGGCGTTGGCGATCATAGGCTTCCATCTATATCTATCTCTCATTGCCCCTAGTATCTCCCCCACCCTCCTCGTCCACAACCACTCTGCAAGTCCGTCCAGCATTTTCTCCCTGGGTCTACCCGGTGCTCTCCTTCCCTCCAGCTGTCCCGTTGTGACCAGGTGCTCCAAATCCCCCTTCCTCATAAAATGACCTATAAATGTTGCCTGTCTTTTCCTAATCTTCCTTATGAGTGATCTACTTGTGTCTGCCTCCAACAATACTGTCTCGTTTGTTGTCTTTGCTGTCCATGGAACCCTCAACATTCTTCTTAGAAACCACATCTCGGCTGCCTCAATCTTGCTCTGGCTTTGCTTGCCTTGCTGACTGTCCACACCTCACATCCGTATAACAGTATTGGTTCTATATAACATTCAAGGACTCTCTTCCTGATCTTAATTGATAGGCATTTGTTGGTAAGAATGCTTGTCATCTTC
>JAPXFY010000016.1:0-10000 GCA_030674185.1 Monoplex corrugatus
AAGAACAGGGCCAAGGACAGATCCTTATGGAACAAGGTTGAGAGTAAGTGCCATTGATGAGAACAGTTTGTTTTCTGTTTGATAGATAAGAAGTGAACCAGGAAAGAGCAATGTCAGAGATGCCAAAAGTATGATTAAGTCTAGAAAGGAGAATACCATGATCAATGGTATCAAAGGCTGCAGACAGATCAAGGAGTGTGAGGAGAGAGACTTTGCCAGTATCAGTTGCAAGGAGGAGATTGTTGAGAATGTGTAGCAAGGCAGTTTCAGTGCTATGGCACTGGCGGTAGGCTGACTGGAAAGGATTGAGGAGATTGTTGGCAGACAGGTGAGAGTTCAGTTGGTTGAGGACAACTTTTTCAAGCAGTTTTGACAAGAAAGAGAGATTAGAGATAGGCCAGTAATTTTTCAGTTCATTTGGATCTAAATTGTATTTCTTGAGGAGAGGGTGAACAATAGCAGACTTGAAAGAATCTGGGACAGTTCCAGTTTGAAGAGAAGTGTTGATGATGTCAGTGATGAATGGGAGGAGCGTAGGGAGACAGTCAGAGTAGAGAGAACATGGAAGAGGATCCAGTTCGCAGGTTTTGAACGACATGGATCTGATTGTGTTGAGAATTTCTTCTTGTGAGACTGGGGTAAAAGTAGTAAGAGGTGTGCCAGAGAAGGAAGGGTCAGGTGGGCATGGTTGACAGGGTGTCCTGTCGAGCCTGTCACGAAGAGTTTGTATTTTGGTGGTGAAATACTTGGAGAATACAGATGGGAGTTCTTCATTTGTGTGTTTTGTTGGGAGAGGTAAATCTTTTCGTGTGCCAAGGAGATGATTCATGGTTGTAAAAAGTTCTTTTGAAGAAGAGGCATTCAGGATTTTGGTTTGGAAATAGTTTGTTTTTGCAGATGCAATGAGGGTGGATACTTTTGTTTTAGAGGCTTGGAAAAGTTGCCTATGTACAGTGAGTTTGGATTTGCGCCAGCGGCGCTCTGCTCTGCGGCGGGCACGTTTTGCACAGGTAATCTCATGAGTGAGCCAGGGGGTAGGGGGGCGGTCAGGTAAAAGACGGGTTGTGGCTGGAGCATGAGTGTCCAGAAGATGGTGGAGAGTAGTGTAGAATTCATCGGCAAGGTTATGTGACTTTTCAGAAAGGAGACGGAAGGCATCAGATGAAAATGTGGAGAGGTCGATAGATTTGAGATTGCGTCGAGTCACTGTGCGCATGGTACGGGAAGGAGGAGGAATGTCAAGAGAACAGAGAATTGCAGAGTGGTCAGATGAAAGGGCTGAAGTTAGACGGGTAGAAAGAACTAAGCAGTTATCAGTAGCTGAATTGTGGTGATCACGAGAAATGATCCAGTCAAGAATGTGACCTTTTTGATGAGTTGGTTCAGAAATGTGTTGAGTCATATTGTGATTGGACAGAGAGTTGATGATATGTCTTGTGTCATAACGGTGAGTGTTGTCATAGTGGACATTGATGTCACCTAGAATGTGTTTAACCCTTTGACTCCTGCATCCTGTCCACCAGCATCCCGCCTTGTTAACCATGCTAACAAAGCCAAAACTTAACCCTTTGACTCCTGCACCCTGTCCACCAGCATCCTGCGTTGTTAACCATGCTAACAAAGCCAAAACTTAATCCTTTGATTCCTTCATCCTATCGACCAGCTTCTTGCAGGAAGCTGGTGGTTAGGGTGAAGAAGTCAAAAGTTTAGTTTTTTCAGTTAGTGGATAGGATGCAGGAGCCAAAGGGTTAAATATTCATGTCCACATTCAATCAGATTTATTTCGTTTTGTCACAGTGGGGTTACCATTAAAACTCGAGCTGCTGTTCTCGTTTGCAGCGCGTCGCCGCAGAGCAGCGCCACGGTTTCTATTTTTTAGCCAGACTTCAGGAAGACAAGAAGGGTCATTGACCTTTGAGGAAAGGACCCAGGGAAATGTACCCATCTCTCCATTGTCTTAAACCAGGGAGCCGGGTGAATGCCCTGCACTTCACCATGTTCAGCTTTCGTGAGATTTTTAGCGTGCACAGCCAGAAGGCACACGGGTCCGACTTGGGGGTTTTTCCCCTTCCGAAGAACTTGACGTTCAGTTCAATTTTCTGGTCAAACTGAGGAGAAAAGTTTTGACCTCTACGGGAAACGAACCCTGGAACCTGGAGTTTAGTTATTGGCAGGCGAACGTCTGAACCATTCTGCCAGTGTTCTCCGTAACAAATGACATAAATCACAAACTGATTATATACTGGAACCAAACATGCATGAAAATGGAGAATGTGTATCTAATTAACAAAACAAGACAGGCGCTAATTTTTGGCAGATGGATTTGTCCAGCCTTCACAAAAAGACGACAAAGAAATTATTCAACAAAATTCAGACAAAAACGTCCAACAGAACAGATGAGTTACTTCACGTTTTGTGGAGCTGCAAAAAATAGTTGGTTCTCTCCTAAATCTAGTTAACTTTTGTGTGTGTGTGTGTGTGTGTGTGTGTGTGTGTGTGTGTGTGTGTGTGTGTGTGTGTGTGTGTGTGTGTGTGTGTGTGTGCGTGTGTGTGTGTGTGTGCGTGTGTTTGTGCGTGTGCGTGTTTGTGTGTGTGTGTGGGTGTGTTTGTGTGTGTGTGTTGTGTGTGTGTGTGAGTGTGTGTATGTGTGTGTGTGTGTGTGTGTATGTGTATGTGTGTGAGTGTGTGTATGTTTGTGGTGTGTGTGTGTGTGTTGTGCGTGCTTGACAAAGACCATTTGGCCAAAATGTTGCGTCTGTCTACCTTTGTGTTATTAAATTCCGTGTTCTGATTATTTTATTTTGCGTTTTTCTGCTTCTTACAGAATTAAGATATTTCAAAATGAGAGGAGAGAGAGAGAGAGAGAGAGAGAGTGAGTGAGAGAGAGAGAGAGAGAGAGAAAGAGTGAGAGTGACAGCGTGAATAAGAATAAGAGAGAGAGAAAGAGAGAGAGCGAAAGAAAAAAAAGAAAGAGAGAGAGAGATTGATTTGAGGTCCAAGCTGGAAGTTCAGGGATGTCTTGCCTGTGGACAGTACCATATGCGCTCAGTGTACATAAGGCAGTAATGTTGTGGAACACTGGCCAAGGGGATTTACCAAAGAGCCGCACAGTGAAGCGAGGACAATTAGAGCCTGTCACAACGATGACAACCAATTGTAAACACTTTGGGGATCCCTAAGGTAAGATAGTTGGCATCACTTCAACAGTAGCTGACCCTACACACCGTTTTTGGTCGACGTGACCTTGACCTTGGTGCTGTGACTGCCAAACTTGGGCATTTGTGACTCTTTAATTAACGGTTCACCCATTTGACCCGAATGTTGGTAAAGATCCATCCAGAAATTGCTTAGAACCCATTGCTAACCCATTTTTGTCGCAGACATACACACAGCAGACACCTCTCTCTGGTCGATATGATATAACTCTCCTTTTAACAAAAAAAAGGGGGGGGGTAAGGAAGCGGTGGGGGTGTATGTTGGTGAGGAGAGAGGTTGAAAAAGGAACTGGGGGGGGTGGTGGTATGGTGATAAAGTGAGAGGGATTGAAAGAGGAGCTCGTCAGCAAACCACGATCTGTGTTTGCGATTTCAGGGTGCACTCAAAGAGACGAGAGATAGGTCAGTGGTGTGTCGGGTATCACTGGTTACAGAGCTATGACGGGTGGAGTGGGGAGGGTATCAAGGGTACACAGATTACCTCCCCTGCAGAGGTGTGGCCCTTCTTCAGGGTGCAATCCACCCAGCACTGCAGGCTGAAGGGGCTGAGATAGCCTCCTGTCAGGGACAGCCTGCCCTTAGATAAAACAACAACAAAACAAACAAACAAACAAAAAGAAGTCGAAAGTTTGGAATGATTGTGATCGACTTGTGGATGTTTTGCCTGGCTGTGTGTGTGGAAATGGAAGTTTGGAGAGAGTCATGGCACTCGAATAATTTCATATACGCTCCACCCAAATCTGTCAGTAGTTATCTGCAGACCCTCTGGGCCTGCGCAAAATGTTATGTGCTGGCAAGGTGTTGTAATGGGAGGTGGAGAACAAATGTGTGACAGCATGGATCTGTATTCAGGTGTGTTTTTTAAATCCCCTGTGTGATTAATTGGACGGAGTGGTCAACACCAGGAACATCTTAGATTACGTGTGCAAATGCATTGATATGTCTACTTAATTTTCTTTTTTTTTTCTGTTGAAGTATTGTGTGTTTTGAAACGATCATAGCCCTGATATGGCTCTACGCAGCCGGTTGGGCTTCAGACGATAACCGTAATTTGTTACAACATGTATTTCTTGGCTGTTGAATGAGTTGGACTGCACACACACACACACACACACACACACACACACACACACACACACACACACACACACACACACACACACATACAAAACACACACACACACACACACACACACACACACACACACACACACACACACACACACACACACCAAACAAAAACACTAGCACCCAGACCAGCCAGCACTCAAACGTCTGGTGAATTGAAAAGAAAATGTCGATCCTGCCTGGAATCAAACCCAGGAGGTCTGGGTACCCATGGATGTGTTTTAACCCTCGGGGCCAGCACTCCACCTTTTGAATGTGGTTGATTATTACATGGAGCTAGCTGTCTGATTATGTATCACATCATCAGTACATCAAGCTGGATTTGATTATTACACCAGAAACATCATCAATATATCAAGCTGGATTTGATTATTACTCCAGAAACATCATCAATACATCAAGCTGGATTTGATTATTACACCAGAAACATCATCAGTACGTCAAGCTGGATTTGATTATTACTCCAGAAACATCATCAGTACGTCAAGCTGGATTTGATTATTACTCCAGAAACATCATCAGTACGTCAAGCTGGATTTGATTATTACACCAGAAACATCATCAATACATCAAGCTGGATTTGATTATTACTCCAGAAACATCATCAATACATCAAGCTGGATTTGATTATTACTACAGAAACATCATCAATACATCAAGCTGGATTTGATTATTACTCCAGAAACATCATCAATACATCAAGCTGGATTTGATTATTACTCCAGAAACATCATCAATACATCAAGCTGGATTTGATTATTACACCAGAAACATCATCAGTACATCAAGCTGGATTTGATTATTACACCAGAAACACATGGAAATACAATAAGGACGTGCGTATCCTTTGGCTTCTGCACCCTATCCACCAACTACAGAAACTTAACCCTTTGACTCATGCACCCTATCCACCAACTACAGAAACTTAACCCTTTGACTTCTGCACCCTATCCACCAACTACAGAAACTTAACCCTTTGACTCATGCACCCTATCCACCAACTACAGAAACTTAACCCTTTGACTTCTGCACCCTATCCACCAACTACAGAAACTTAACCCTTTGGCTTCTGCACCCTATCCACCAACTACAGAAACTTAACCCTTTGACTCCTGCACCTTATCCACCAACTACAGAAACTTAACCCTTTGACTCCTGCACCCTATCCACCAACTACAGAAACTTAACCCTTTGACTCCTGCACCCTATCCACCAACTACAGAAACTTAACCCTTTGACTCCTGCACCCTATCCACCAACTACAGAAACTTAACCCTTTGACTCCTGCACCTTATCCACCAACTACAGAAACTTAACCCTTTGGCTTCTGCACCCTATCCACCAACTACAGAAACTTAACCCTTTGACTCCTGCACCCTATCCACCAACTACAGAAACTTAACCCTTTGACTCCTGACCCTATCCACCAACTACAAAAACTTAACCCTTTGACTCCTGCACCCTATCCACCGGCTTCCTGCAACTAGCCAGTGGATAGAGTGAGGGAGTCAACGGTTAGGTTTTTGCTTTGCAGGATGCTGGTATAGACAGGGTGAGGGAGTCAAAGGGTTATTACGCAAAACGAGACAGGCGTAAATTTTCGGCCTAATGGTCTTCTTACCAACAAATGACTATCAATTAACATCAGGAAGAGATTTCTTGAATGTTATATAGAACCAATTCTGTTGTACGGATGTGAGGCGTGGACAATCAACAAACAAAGCCAGAACAAGATTGAGGCAGCCGAGATGTGGTGTCTAAGAAGAATATTGAGAGTTCCATGGACAGCAAAGAAAACAAACGAGACAGTCTTGATGGAGGCAGACACAAGTAGATCATTCATAAGGAAGATTAGGAAAAGACAAGCAACATTTATAGACCATTTTATGAGGAAGGGGGATTTGGAGCACCTGGTCACAACGGGAAAGCTGGATGGAAAGAGAGCACCGGGTAGACCCAGGGAGAAAATGCTGGATGGACTTGCAGAATGGCTGGGAACGAGGGGGGTGGGAGAGATGCTAGGGGCAACGAGAGATAGAGACAGATGGAGGTCCATGATCGCCAACGCCATGCGGCAGGGCACCTGATGATGATGATGAATGGTCTTCGTCAAGCGTACACAAAATACAACAGAAAAGTCCACACAGTCTTGTTTTCTTCCCCTTTAAGTTTTGTGCTTATGTGTTTTTGTTGTTGTTGTTGTTGTTGTTTTTACTGATTTTTGTTGGTTTTTATTGTCTTTTTATGTAACCAGTTTATCGAAAATTTGCATTCATCTTGTCTTGTGTATGAAATACGGGTTCTGATTCAATGTTCGCGTGTTTCTGGTTTGTGTTTGTTTGAACACTGGTAATCTGTTGAATAAGATTTCTTGATACTTGATGTCGTTGATTATTTCATTGAGTTCTGATGTCATTTATTATTCCGTCAAGTTTCATTTGACTGATGGTTTTATCATGCGGAATTTGAGTAATTATTCCATCAAACTTGATTTGATTATTCAATCCAGCTTGATGTGATAATTATTCCATCAGGGTGAATTTGGTTAATCATTCCATCAGAACTTAGTTGTTTAGATATCAATCAAGCTTTGTGTGTAAGAAGCAGTCATCAGTATAATGTTTTGATGGGTGAAGCCCTTTTGTGTAATCATAATGATCAGATGTCTTGATATCTTACGACACTTTGGCTTATTTTTTTTAATGGAGCCATAAACAGTCACAATCATTTATAATCAAATCGGAATTTCAGGTACAAGTTTACAGAATGTACAAGGTTTAAAAATGCCATAAAACAACAGATTATTTACAAGGCTTGACCATGTTGTCGTTAACGTTATCAACAGCCCAGGGAAAGCAGAACGGGGTATCATCATCACTGAGTACATTGAGAGGAGAGGAAGAAGTGCCAGAGTTACCCCACACACAGATTACGGCCCTTGAAAGGGCCGTGTTGTTAAGAGTGCAGACGGCTTGAACTGTGCAGCCACCAGGAGGGTGGTGGGGGTGGTGGTGGGCAGGGGATGGAGGAGAGAGGCCACTCGTTAAAAACACAACAAAAAAACATCAACTCCAGTCTGGTTTCACTAACGTCTACCCAGCATGTCTTCACTGACATCAACCCCAGTCTCTGACATCAACCCGAATCTGTGACATCCACCCCTGTCTGTGACATCCATCCCTGTCTGTGACATCCATCACTGTCTGTGACATCCACCCCTGTCTGTGACATCCACCCCTGTCTGTGACATCCACCCCTGTCTGTGACATCAACCCCTGTCTGTGACATCCACCCCTGTCTGTGACATCCATCCCTGTCTGTGACATCCATCCCTGTCTGTGACATCCACCCCTGTCTGTGACATCCACCCCTGTCTGTGACATCCACCCCAGTCACTGACATCCACCCCTGTCTGTGACATCCACCCCAGTCTGTGACATCCACCCCAGTCTGTGACATCCACCCCTGTGTGTGACATCCACCCCTGTGTGTGACATCCACCCCTGTCTGTGACATCCACCCCTGTCTGTGACATCCACCCCTGTCTGTGACATCCACCTCTGTCTGTGACATCCACCCCTGTCTGTGACATCCACCCCTGTGTGTGACATCCACCCCTGTCTGTGATATCCACTCCAGTCTGTGACATCCACCCCTGTCTTGACATCCACCCCTGTCTGTGACATCCACCCCTGTGTGTGACATCCACCCCAGTCTGTGACATCACCCCTGTCTGTAACATCCACCCCTGTCTGTGACATCCACCCCTGTCTGTGACATCCACCCCTGTCTGTGACATCCACCCCTGTCTGTGACATCCATCCCAGTCTGTGACATCCACCCCTGTCTGTGACATCCACCCCTGTCTGTGACATCCACCCCTGTCTGTGACATCCACCCCTGTCTGTGACATCCACCCCTGTCTGTGACATCCACCCCTGTCTGTGACATCACCCCTGTCTGTGACATCCACCCCTGTCTGTGATATCCACCCCTGTCTGTGATATCCACCCCTGTCTGTGACATCCATCCCTGTCTGTGACATCCACCCCTGTCTGTGACATCCACCCCTGTCTGTGACATCCACCCCTGTCTGTGACATCCACCCCTGTCTGTGACATCCACCCCTGTCTGTGACATCCACCCCTGTCTGTGACATCCACCCCTGTCTGTGACATCCACCCCAGTCTGTGACACCACCCCTGTCTGTGACATCCACCCCTGTCACTGACATCCACCCCTGTCTGTGACATCCACCCCAGTCTGTGACACCACCCCTGTCTGTGACATCCACCCCTGTCACTGACATCCACCCCTGTCTGTGACATCCACCCCTGTCACTGACATCCATCCCAGTCTGTGACATCCACCCCTGTCTGTGACATCCACCCCTGTCTGTGACATCCACCCCTGTCACTGACATCCACCCCTGTCTGTGACATCCACCCCTGTCACTGACATCCATCCCAGTCTGTGACATCCACCCCTGTCTGTGACATCCACCCCTGCCTGTGACATCCACCCCTGTCTGTGACGTCCACCCCAGTCTGTGACATCCACCCCTGTCTTTTACATCCACCCCTGTCTGTGACATCCACCCCTGTCTGTGACATCCACCCCAGTCTGTGACATCCACCCCAGTCTGTGACATCCACCCCAGTCTGTGACATCCACCCCAGTCTGTGACATCCACCCCAGTCTGTGACATCCACCCCAGTCTGTGACATCCACCCCAGTCTGTGACATCCACCCCTGTCTGTGACATCCATCCCAGTCACTGACATCCACCCCTGTCTGTCTTCACTGACATCCACACAGTCTGTCTTCACTGACATCCACACAGTCTGTGACACTGTTTGTACTATAGCTGTCTGTATCCACCACACACAGTCTGTTCAACAACAGACTGTGGCCGTGTGTTGTAATGGGACAGTGGGGGGGGGGGGAGTGTTGGGATGGAGGAGGGTGGTAAATGGACAGGGGAAGGGGGTGAAGGTTTGTCTACTCTATTCGCCAATCCCACCTCCAATCTCCAGTAATGGTGCGTAAATCCACGCACGTAAACTTGATTATACACAACTGTCAGGCCATAGAAAACTTCTCCCATTTCTTTGATAGTTTGAGACTAGTTGTCGTTGATGATGATGATGATGACCTTTCATAGTGTGCCCTGGTATCAACCAGGCCCGAGAGATACACCTGCAGATTTGGTCAGGGAAGTCTCATTCCATATTGCATCCTTGAAAAGGATCAGATTCAACTTGGTGGTGTCAGTTTTCACACTGAGCTCACAGAAAACTCAGCTTATGACAGCCACCTCTTGGAGGCCCCAAAATCCCACAGCTATTTATTTTGTACGGGCGGGATTTGAACCCACAACTTCCCAGACACACCTGTGGGGATGCCTGGGGCTCTTTGAGTATAAATTGTATCCCCACCTTCTGTTTTTGTTTAAAGCCCCACCGCAGTCAGCTGGGTTTCAAACAAAAATACCAATCAGTCAACAGCACAATGATGTGTGATCTGCTTCATAATCACGTTACCAAGATTTCTAAACATTCCTACTGAAGTGTGTCTTACAAATGCTAGACGTGCCGTATGTGCAGTTTTAACAAGTTACTGTGCAATAAAAACTAAACTGCAATTAGTTCACTCAA
>JAPXFY010000016.1:15000-17500 GCA_030674185.1 Monoplex corrugatus
TGTCGTGGTTGTTGTTGTTGTTGTGGTTGTTGTTGTGGTTGTTGTTGTTGTTGTGGTTGTTGTTGTCGTGGTTGTTGTTTATTGTTGTGGTGGTTGTTGTTGTGGTTGTTGTTGTCGTGGTTGTTGTTGTCGTGGTTGTTGTTGTTGTGGTTGTTGTTGTGGTTGTTGTTGTGGTTGTGGTTGTTGTTGTTGTCGTGGTTGTTGTTGTGGTTGTTGTTTTTGGAGTGGGGTGGTTGTTTGGGGTTATTTGTTTATTTGGATCGTTTGTTTGCTTCCGTTGTTGTTGTTGGTGGTGGTGGTGGTGGTGGTGTGTGTATAAGTGTGTGTTTGTGTTGTGTGTGTGTGTGTGTTTGTTTGTGTTGTGTGTGTGTGTGTTTGTGTTGTGTGTTGTGTGTGTGTGTGTGTGTGTTTGTGTGTGTGTGTGTGTGTGTGTGTGTATGTGTGTGTGTGTGTGTGTGTGTGTGTGTGTGTGTGTGTGTGTGTGTGTTTCCTTGTGTTGTGTGTAAATGTGTGTATGTGTTATTGCAGACTGTGCTTGTGTCCAGTTTTGCTGGTCAATAACCACAACGACGGTTTTAAGTACAGGTTTGAAATAAAATCACTATCTTAATATTGCCTCCATCACTGCAGTGTTACAAAATAGTCAGAAACGAAAACTAGAAACATCGGTGTTTGTGTGCTGATTTCGTTTTGACGATTAAAGTACAGTGGACGCCCACGGGAAGCAATAGGAAGGGATGGGAAGAGAGAGAGAGCGAGAGAGAGATGAACACACACACACACACACACACACACACACACACACACACACACACACACACACACACACACACACACACAGAGAGAGAGAGAGAGAGAGAGAGAGAGAGAGAGAGAAATACATACATACATACATACATACATACATATATACACATCATATATACCTATATACACACATTATATACTATATATATATATATATATATATATATGTATGTATGTGTGTGTATATAATTATATATATATATAGAGAGAGAGAGAGAGATAGACAGGCAGAGAGATGGAGACTTAGAGAGAGAGAGAGATAGACAGGCAGAGAGATGGAGACTTAGAGAGAGAGAGAAATAGACAGAGAGATGGAGACTTAGAGAGAGAGATAGGCAGAGAGATGGAGACTTAGAGAGAGAGATAGACAGGCAGAGAGATGGAGACTTAGAGAGAGAGAGAGATAGACAGAGAGATGGAGACTTAGAGAGAGAGATAGGCAGAGAGATGGAGACTTAGAGAGAGAGATAGGCAGAGAGATGGAGACTTAGAGAGAGAGAGAGATAGACAGAGAGATGGAGACTTAGAGAGAGAGAGAGATAGGCAGAGAGATGGAGACTTAGAGAGAGAGAGAGATAGGCAGAGAGATGGAGACTTAGAGAGAGAGAGAGATAGGCAGAGAGATGGAGACTTAGAGAGAGAGAGAGATAGGCAGAGAGATGGAGACTTAGAGAGAGAGAGAGATAGGCAGAGAGACGGAGACAAAAAAACAGCAGAATGACACTGGGAGAGAGAGAGAGAGGTGATGAACAGAGAGAGGAACGAGTGTGTGTATGGGGAGGGGGGGGTGCAGACTATGAGTAATGGTTGACTATACAGCTGTTTCTGACAACAATATTTACAGGATTGTTAGCGGCAGCTGGAAATGCACTGCTGTATATTGTTTTCATCTCTCCCCTACCCACTCACCCCCCACCCCCCAACCCAAAAAAATCCATTGTTCCATATTGATCGGAGAGAGGTGTGTATCTGTGTGTATGTACATGTATGTGTGTGTGTGACAAGAATGAGTGGATTTTGATTTTTCTCAGTTCTTTATAGGTGGATCTTGAGAAACAAGCCGAAAACACATGAAAACATTAGAATAATTCACGAAACATTACAGGTGAAAATTTCCGGCCAAATGGCTGTTATCATTTGTACCCAGAAGACAAACACATTCACTGTATTCATTCATTTCTTCATTTATTTTCATTTCATTTTGACACAATGAATTCACCATGTGAAACTCGGGCTGCTCCCCATATTGAGT
Organism: Monoplex corrugatus; assembly: GCA_030674185.1. Taxonomy (NCBI): domain Eukaryota; kingdom Metazoa; phylum Mollusca; class Gastropoda; order Littorinimorpha; family Ranellidae; genus Monoplex; species Monoplex corrugatus. Next base: position 17,060 of record JAPXFY010000016.1, read on the forward strand.
GCAGCACCACCCCACCTTTTTCTTTTAAACCCAAGACTTCAGAAAGTCACGAAGGCTTATTTGCCTTCTAGGGGAGGGTTCTGGGAAATCAGCCTATCTCTCCAGTATTTTAACCAGGGCAGCCGGAGGAATGCCCTGCTCTTCACGATTTTCAACTGCCGTAGGATCTTTAGCGTGCGTAAGCTAGATGGCACACGGGTCCGGCTCGTTTTTCGTCCCTTTTGAAGGACTAGACGTTCACTTTGATTTTCCGGTCGAACTCAGTTTAGTTTTTGGCAGGCGAACATCTTAACCATTCTGCCACTGTTCTGCCTTTAGGACACAAACAAGAGATTAATCACTTCTTTGATGTTTTATTGAGTGTTGAGTTAAAAACACACAAACAATAACAGATTAATCACTTCTGTGATGTTTTATTGAGTGTTGAGTTAGAAACACACA
>JAPXFY010000016.1:22500-25000 GCA_030674185.1 Monoplex corrugatus
TGTTGGGGGTACAGAAAAACGTATCACCGTCCCGCTGTAAAAGCAGACAAAACCAAAAGTAAGTGGAGATAGAAAAGCCAAATTGTACCAAGGAATTTTCAAAAAGTGCAGTTAAATTTTTATCGTGACCTTTTTTTTATTTTTTTTTTTAATTTTCATTGTATACACATTTATAATCTTCCGAAGCAGTTTGCTGAAACGTTAAAGTCAGATTTCGTGGATGTTATTGTGTATGCTTTTTTTAACGAAGTATGCCGATATAGCTAAGTGTGTGTGTGCGTGCGTGTGTGCGTGCGTGCGTGTGTGTGTGTGTGTGTGTGTGTGTGTGTGTGTGTGTGTGAGAGAAGAGAGAGAGAGAGAGAAAGAGAGAGTGTGTGTGTGAGAGCGAGCGTGAGAGAGAGAGAGGGAGTGTGTGTGTTTGTGTGTGTGTGTGTGTGCGCGCGCGTGTATGTGTGTGTGTGCATGCATGTATGTGTGGTGTGTGTATGTGTGTGTGTCTGTGTGTGTGTGTGTGTGTGTGTGTGTGTCTGTGTGTGTGTGTGTGTGTGTCTGTGTGTGTGTGTCTGTGTGTGTGTGTGTGTGTGTGTGTGTGATGTGTGTGTGTGTGTGTGTGTGTGTGTGTGTTGTATGTGTGTGTGTGTTATGTGTGTGTGTGTGTGTGTGTGTGTGTGTGTGTGTGTGTGTGTGTGGTGTGTGTGGTGTGTGTGTGTGTGTGTCGCACATACAAAGAAATACGTCCACAAAATGTCCTGTAATGTTTATGGTTTTACCACATTCAGGAATTAGCTCAGAGCCATCAACAACGTCACAAACTAAATGGTACAGTAACTTGTATTGCAAACGTGTGTGTGCGTGTGTGTGTGTGTGTGTGTGCGTGCGTGCGTGCGAGTATGTTTGCGTTTGTTTATCTGTTCGTGTGTGTGTGTGTGTGTGTGTGTGTGTGTCTGGCACGTACACTAACGTATGTGGACTAAAGTGTCCTCTAATGTTTACGGCTTTGCTATATTCAGGAATGAGTTCAGAGCCATTCAGAGCATTACCTCAGTAAATGATATACGATGTGTGTACTGTAGTGCCTTGTGTCGGCAACATATGTTTTCCCTCGCATCCGTCATTACAAATATGAAAACGTAAGAACAGAAGTATTCTACTGCATATAAAACGAGCACGTTTTTGTGTCCGTGTACGTAGCTATGAGAGCTGGAGGGGGAATAATTCACCGTCATGGAAAATAAAGACTGACGACTGCATAAAGACGACTGGCAGTGGTTCATTTTTCAGTGCCAGAATGACATAAAACATTGACAAGGTAAAAGAGGAGTTTGTTGTTATGGCTTGACGCTGTGTTTAATTGTGTTTTGGTGGCTGGGATCTACGCTCCATCACAGAGATTATGAAGGGTTTGGGGGAAAGATAAGATAAACATTCAACACGTCCTTCCTTAGTATGCCTCATTTATTAGGGCACTTGCTCCCTGTGTGTCTGTCTGTCTCTCTGTCTCTCTCTCTCTCTCTCTCTCTCTCTCTCTCTCTCCTCTCTCTCTCTCCCCTCCCTCCCTCTTTTCTCTTCTCTTCTGTCTCTTCTCTCTCTCTGTCTGTCGCCTTCCTCACTCCCTTCCTCTCTCTCTGTGTCTCTCTTCTCTGTCTCCTTCCTCACTCCCTTCCTCCCTCTCTGTCTCTCTCTCTCTCTTTCTGTCTGTCTCTCACTCTGTCGTCCTCAATCCCGTCTCTCTCTGTCTCTCTTTTTCTCCTTCCCTCTCTCTGTCTCTCTCTTTTTCTCCTTCCCTCTCTCTGCCTCTCTCTTTTTCTCCTTCCCTCTCTCTGTCTCTCTCTTTTTCTTCTTCCCTCTCTCTGCCTCTCTCTTTTTCTCCTTCCCTCTCTCTGTCTCTCTCTTTTTCTTCTTCCCTCTCTCTGTCTCTCTCTTCTCTGTCTCCTCCCTCCCTCTCTCTCTCCCCCCTCCCTATCTCCCTCTCTCCCCCTCCCTCCCTCCCTCCCTCATCCTCTTTCTCTCTTCTGTCTCTTTCTCTCTTCTCTTCTCTTTCTCTCTCTCTCTCTCTGTCTTCTCCTCCCTCTTTCTCTCTCTCCTTCTCCTCTTTCTCTTTCACTCTGTCTGTTATCACAAAACACATGTGGAAATGTCACACCAGTTGTTCAAAAACAGTTTGTGTACAGCTTGAGTGTCACCAAGACAGTTCTTTAAACGAGAACAGCCGTTATGTGCGGGCTAGATGGGAGGGGGGGGGGGGGTGTTGGAGTATGGGGCGATTTTTGGTGCCTTGTTCTCTCCCTTTACGACCCCCAGGGCGTTATGTGTGAGACACAAGGTTTGTTGTTTGGTTTGCCTTGGTCTGCTGAATATAATATAATATGCTCTCTATAATTTTCCATTGCTTTTATTCTTTCTCCCCATTTATAGCCGTGTGCGTGTGTGTGTGTGTGTGTGTGCGTGAGTGCGTGTGTGTGCGTGCGTGCGTGCGTGTGTGTGCGTGCGTACGTGTGTG
>JAPXFY010000016.1:30000-92169 GCA_030674185.1 Monoplex corrugatus
GCGAGTGCATTTGACGTGTGATAGTGATTTAGGCGAGACAAAGACAGGTCCAGTCATAAGTTTGGTGAAGTGGTGTGGCTTTGTGCCATGTCTGGAAAGTCAGAGGTCCCAGGGTTCCAATCTCGAACTGAACAGGAACTTTCTTCACCCTCCACTAGATCCTGGGCGGTGGTCCGGGTGCTAGGCTTTACGATGAGACCATAAAGTGAGGTCCTGTGTGCTGCACGCACTTTGCGCACGTAAAATATCCCATGGCAACAGAGGTGTTGTACTTGACAAACTTCTGAACGAGAAAAATCCACTTAACGGGTGAACTAAGGTATACGCAGAGAGAAAGGTGGCGCTGTGCTGTGGCGACGTTTTTTCCCACACACAGGGGGCAACGCTGTTTCTGTACATGCTACAAATCCCACCTCATCTCTCAGATCTTATTCACAGTTAACTTGGGATGTTAAACCTTCGAAGATTTCATTGGATTATCAATTTACTTCTCATCAGGTTCACTCTGTCTTTGCACTGCGTTATCTCTGACAGGTGTCTTGAAGGAAAAGACTTAAACTATTCTTAGCTCGTCAATATCTATTGGTATCGTTACCACGTCTGCAGTAGTGGGCCTTGGAAACGCTACAGTGGGTAAGGGACGTAACGCCTCCTTTACTGCCGTCTCCCTTCTGAGCCGGGTTGATGCCCTTGAGTTGTGGTTGGGTTCGCTGTGTCAAAGGTCTGAGGTATTTGTGTGTCGAGATTAAGTTGTGTACGTTTGTGTTGGGGCGGATGTTGTTGTGTACGTGTGTGTGTGTGTGTGGGTGTGTGGTGTGTGTGTGTGTGTGTGTGTGTGTGTGTGTGTGTGTGTGTGTGTGTGTGTGTGTGTGTTGTGGTGTGTGTGTGTGTGTGTGTGTGTGTGTGTGTGTGTGTGTGTGTGTGTGTGTGTGTGTGTGTGTGTGTGTGTGTGTGTGTGTGTGTGTGTGTGTGTGTGTGTGTGTGTGTGTGTGTGTGTGTGGTGTTGTGTGTGTGTGTGTGTGTGTGTGTGTGTGGTGTGGTGTGATTTCATCAATCACATTTTCCCATTCATATTTCTGATTACATCCAGGTTTTGATATTTTAAAAGAAAAATAGCTTTCAGTTTTATGCGGCTTCGTCGTAATGTCCTCTCTCTCTCTCTGTCTCTCTCTCTCTCTCTCTCTCTCTCTCTCTCTCCTCTCTCTCTCTCTCTCTCTCTCTCTCTGTGTCTCTCTCTCTCTCTCTCTCTCTCTCTCTCTCTCTCTCTCTCTCTCTCTCTCTCTCTCCATCTCACGGAGTGACAGTGAAAAGATGAGCCAGCTATCCCTGTCTGTTGGATGCTATAATCTTCTCTTCCTTCTGTCCATGTGAAATGAAGCACACGACAGTAGATAGTCTCATTCACTTAACTGATCAGCAGCTTTCCAGTGCTCCCTGTCCCCTTCTGGCCGTGCACGTGCATCACGGCACACAGGTCATATAGTTCTGTCAGTGACTGTGTTTCCTCTGTGGGACTTGATAAGGTCACTGCCGTGTGGAGCCACACGCTGTCTGAATGAGGAGGAAGAGAGGTAAACATGTTTCCTGTCTGTGATTCAGGGCAGCAACGCAGATCATTCACTCCTGTCTTTTCTTGGCCAACCTCTATGTGATATCCCAGGTGTGTTTCAGGGCCTAGAGGTGTCCTTCCACTGATCGTCATTAGGTGTTCTTCAGTCTTCCTGTCTTACGTCTTCCTTCCGGTGTCCAGTGAAGGGCAGTCCTGGTGATGTGGTCCTGCTGTCTTCCTTCTGGTGTCCAGTGAAGGGCAGTCGGGTGATGTTGTCCTGCTGTCTTCTTTCTGGTGTCCAGTGAAGGGCAGTCCGGGTGATGTTGTCCTGCTGTCTTCCTTCTGGTGTCCAGTGAAGGGCAGTCCGGGTGATGTTATCCTGCTGTCTTCCTTCTGGTGTCCAGTGAAGGACAGTCCAGGTGATGTTATCCTGCTGTCTTCCTTCTGGTGTCCGGTGAAGGGCAGTCCGGGTGATGTTATCCTGCTGTCTTCTGGTGTCCAGTGAAGGGCGGTCCGGGTGATGTTATCCTGCTATCTTCTGGTGTCCAGTGAAGGGCAGTCCTGGTGATGTTATCCTGCTGTCTTCTGGTGTCCAGTGAAGGGCAGTCCGGGTGATGTTGTCCTGCTGTCTTCATGATGTCCAGTGAAGGGCAGTCCGGGTGATGTTATCCTGCTGTCTTCTGGTGTCCAGTGAAGGGCAGTCCGGGTGATGTTATCCTGCTGTCTTCTGGTGTCCAGTGAAGGGCAGTCCTGGTGGTGAACGTTGGTGTTGACATATCTTTAGGGATTTTTGCAGTTTCTGTTGCTGCACAAAGAGAAGACTATGACGAAATGTTCTTCACACACAGAAAACTATGGCAAACTGTCACTCTATAAATGAAAAAAACAACTGATTAGACGGTTACCGTACAAATGCAAAAGAACTCCATAAAACATTCGGCATGATCAGTGAAGAGGGAAACGTGTGTGAAATTCATGAGACGTTGCTGCGTAATGTCCGGGGTTTTATTGTGTGGGGGTCACACGTTTAGGGTGGTACCACTGTTTCCAAATGGCCGCTGAGGGGGTCGTATAAAAGTGATAAATATTCTGTTGTTACGCCAATGATGGTTACTTCTGGCAGTGAGTCCACACACACCCCTACACACACACACACACCTGCACACACACATACACACACACACACACACACACACACACACACACACACACACACACACACACACACACACACTTTCTCGCTCTCTCTCTCTATACACACACACACTCTCTCTCTCTCTACACACACACACACACTCTATACACACACACACACACACACACACACACACACTTTCTCGCTCTCTCTCTCTATACACACACACACTCTCTCTCTCTCTACACACACACACACACTCTATACACACACACACACACTTACACACACACACACACACACACACACACACACACACACACACACACACACACACACACACACACACACACATACACACACACACACTACACACACACACACACACACACACCACACACACACACACACACACACACACACACACACACACACACACACACACACACACACGTGAAAGAGACAGACAGAAGGAAGAGAGAGAAAGAGTGAGACAGAGAGAAGAAGAAGAAGAAAGAGAGAGAGAGAGAGAGAGGAGGGGATGGGATAAATACACACACAACAGCTGAGGCCTGGGGTATTCTGTTCAATAATGATTTTAAGGTTTTATGTTTGATCCATCACAACATAGAGCTGTATAAAGTTGTTATTGTTGTTGTTGGTTTGTTCGTCTGCTTCTTTATGAAAAAATCGTATGTGTGTGTGTGTGTGTGTGTGTGTGTGCATGTGTGTGTGTGTGTGTGATGTGTGTGCAGGTGTGTGTGTGCAGATGTGTGTGCAGGTGTGTGTGTGTGTAGATGTGTGTGCAGGTGTGTGTGTGTGTGTAGATGTGTGTGCAGGTGTGTGTGTGTGTGTGTGTGTGTGTGTGTGTGTAGATGTGTGTGCAGGGTGTGTGTGTGGTGTGTGTGTGTGTGTGTGTGTGTGTGTGTGTGTGTGTGTGTGTGTAGATGTGTGTGCAGGTGTGTGTGTGTGTGTGTGTTGTGTTGTAGATGTGTGTGCAGGGTGTGTGTGTGTGTGTGTGTGTGTGTGTGTGTGTGTGTGTGTGTAGATGTGTGTGCAGGTGTGTGTGTTGTAAATGTGTGTGCAGGTGTGTGTGTGTGTAGATGTGTGTGCAGGTGTGTGTGTGTAGGTGTGTGTGCAGGTGTGTGTGTGTGTAGATGTGTGTGCAGGTGTGTGTGCAGGTGTGTGTAGATGTGTGTGCAGGTGTGTGTGTAGATGTGTGTGCAGATGTGTGTGTGTAAGATGTGTGTGTAGATGTGTGTGTGTGTGTGCGCGCGCACGTGTTTGTGTGTGCGTGTGCGGGCGTGTTTGTGTGTGTGTGTGTGTGTGTTATAGAGAGAAAGAGAAAATGTGTGTGTACACGTGTTTGTGTACGTGGTGTACGTACGTGCCGTGTACATGTATGTGTGCGTGCGTGCACGCGTGTGTGTGTGTATGTATGTGGGTTTTTTTTCGTTTATTTAATTTAAAAAAATTAAAACTCAGATTCACCCATATAGCATGCAACCCTGAATTTTATTGTGATGTATGGTCTTGGTGTCTCTGATCATGTCACGTCTGGTCTGTTGACAGCTCTTCTCAAACAACACATCTCACAGGTGGTCATTTTGTGCTCCAGGGGCTGGGTCAGGGTCCAGGTGTGGCACTGGTATGTCCAGGTGGAGATGGAGGTAGAGCTGATGACTGGCCTTTAGGATTGTCTACAAACACTCATGTGAACTGATGTTAAGAGTAGAAAGGAACAAGCACCTGAAGAATGTTTTTAAGAGGTAAAATGAGTTTACAAAAGAAACAGGGAAAAGCAATCGAGGAATAAGTCTGAAGTTAATTGCTGAGAATTGGAATCTTTTTCTGGAAATTGCTAAAGCTAATAATGTAATTGCGATTCTCCTCCCCCCCCCCCCCCCCTGTCCACCCTGTCTGTCTCTCTCTGTCTGACTGTCTCTGTGTCTCTCTTTCTCTCGCCCCCCTCTCTCTCTCTCTCTCTCTCTCTCTCTCTCTCTCTCTCGTGCTTTTTCTGTCTCCGTCTCTCTCTGTCTCTTTCTCTCTCTCTCTATCCCCCTATCTCTCTCTCTCTCTCTCTCTCTCTCTCTCTCTCTCCATCCCTCCTTCTCTGTTTCTCTCTTGTGCTTTTTCTGTCTCTGTCTCCGTCTCTCTCTGTCTCTGTCTTCTCTCTCTCCTCTCTTTTTTTTTTTTCTCTCTCTTCCTATCTTTTTCTCTCCCCCCCCCCCTCTCTCTCTCTCTCTCTCTCTCGTGCTTTTTCTTTCTATCTGTCTTTCTCTGTCTCCGTCTCTCTCTCCTCTCTCTCTCTCTCTCCCTCTCCCTCCCTTTCCTTGCTCTGTTCCCATCTCTCTCTCCCACCCTCCCCCACCCTCACCCTCCCTCCCTCCCTCTCCGTTTCTCTCGTTCATCAGTTAATTAGTCGGATGGCAACAGCGTAGAAAATGAATGAGTGAACGGACGATTAACTTGATGGCAGCTGACTGATTTTGTTTTTGTTTTTATGGGAGAGTGGGGGCGGAGGAGGAAGGGATCGAAAGATTGTTTTAACCCTTTGACTCCCTCACCCTGTCTATCAGTATCCTGCATTGCCAACTATGTTAGCATGGCAGAAACTTAACCCTTTGACTCCCACACCCTGTCTATCAGTATCCTGCATTGTCAACAATGTTAGCATGGCAAAAACTTAACCCTTTGACTCCCACACCCTGTCCATCAGTATCGTGCATTGTCAACTATGCTAGCAAAGCAAAAACTTAACCCTTTGACTCCCTCACCCTGTCTATCAGTATCCTGTATTGCCAACTATGCTAGCATGGCAAAAACTTAACCCTTTGACTCCCACACCCTGTCCACCAGTATCCTGCATTGCCAACTATGCTAGCGTGGCAAAAACTTAACCCTTTGACTATCGACTCCCACACCCTGTCTATCAGTATCCTGTATTGCCAACTATGCTAGCATGGCAAAAACCTAACCCTTTGACTCCCACACCCTGTCTATCAGTATCCTGTATTGCCAACTATGCTAGCATGGCAAAAACTTAACCCTTTGACTCCCACACCCTGTCCACCAGTATCCTGCATTGCCAACTATGCTAGCGTGGCAAAAACTTAACCCTTTGACTATCGACTCCCACACCCTGTCTATCAGTATCCTGTATTGCCAACTATGCTAGCATGGCAAAAACCTAACCCTTTGACTCCCACACCCTGTCTATCAGTATCCTGTATTGCCAACTATGCTAGCGTGGCAAAAACTTAACCCTTTGACTATCGATTCCCACACCCTGTCTATCAGTATCCTGTATTGCCAACTATGCTAGCATGGCAAAAACCTAACCCTTTGACTCCCACACCCTGTCTATCAGTATCCTGTATTGTCAACTATGTTAGCATGGCAAAAACTTAACCCTTTGACTCCCACACCCTGTCTATCAGTATCCTGCATTGCTAACTATGCTAGCATGGCAAAAACTTAAAGACACTAAATGACTGATGCTGATGTTTGGCAGTGGTGGTGACTTTAGAAATGACACTGACGTGGAACTGTTTACCACTTTGGCTTCCTAACTTTCATCATCATCATGTGCCCTGCCGCGTGGCTTGGCGATCATGGCCCCTCCATATGTATCTATCCCTTGTTGCCACAAGCACATCTTCCACCCTCTCTGTCCTCAGCCACCCTGCAAATCCTTCCAACATTTTCTCCCTTGATCTATCCGGTGTTCCCTTTCCCTCCAGCTTATCTGTTATGACCAGGTGCTCTAATTCCCCTTTCCTTATAAAATGGCCTACAATTGTTGCTTGTCTGTTCCTATTCTTCCTCATCAGTGATCTTCTTGTGTCTACCTCCATCAAGACTGTCTCGTTTGTTTTACTTTGCTGTCCATGGAACTCTCAACATTCTTCTTAGAAACCACATTTCAGCTGCCTTACATCCCCAGTGTCGTAAAGTGAACGCCACTTGAAAGTCATTTCATCAAACAAATGGGGGGGGGGGGGGGGGGCTGCATGACCAAGTCGGACCCAGTCATCAGTTACCTTGTTTACAAACTGAATGGCAAGGTGGGGAGATGACAAACCCCGGGACACAGCCACACAACAGGCACCAACCAGGTTCAGCCCAGCCTCCAGACAAAGAGAGAATGGAAAATCCCTCTCCTGCCCCACTCTTTCCCTTTCTTGAGATTACAGCAATATACTTACTTTACTACTTCAAGAGATTATAGCAATATACTTTAGTACTTCAAGAGATTATAGCAATATACTTTACTACTTCAAGAGATTATAGCAATATACTTACTTTACTACTTCAAGAGATTATAGCAATATACTTTACTACTTCAAGAGATCATAGCAATATACTTTACTACTTTCAGAGATTATAGCAATATACTTTACTACTTCAAGAGATTATAGCAATATGCTTTACTACTTCAAGAGATTACAGCAATATACTTTACTACTTCAAGAGATTATAGCAATATACTTTACTACTTCAAGAGATTATAGCAATATACTTTACTACTTCAAGAGATTATAGCAATATACTTTACTACTTCAAGAGATTACAGCAATATACTTTACTACTTCAAGAGATTATAGCAATATACTTTACTACTTCAAGAGATTATAGCAATATACTTTACTACTTCAAGAGATTATAGCAATATACTTTACCACTTCAAGAGATTATAGCAATATACTTACTTTACTACTTCAAGAGATTATAGCAATATACTTTACTACTTCAAGAGATTATAGCAATATACTTTACTACTTCAAGAGATTATAGCATATTACTTTACTACTTCAAGAGATTATAGCAATATACTTTACCACTTCAAGAGATTATAGCAATATACTTACTTTACTACTTCAAGAGATTATAGCAATATACTTTACTACTTCAAGAGATTATAGCAATATCCTTACTTTACTACTTCAAGAGATTATAGAAATATACTTTACTACTTCAAGATATTATAGCAATATACTTTACTACTTCAAGAGATTATAGCAATATACTTTAGTACTTCAAGAGATTATAGCAATATACTTTACTACTTCAAGAGATTATAGCAATATACTTACTTTACTACTTCAAGAGATTATAGCAATATGCTTTACTACTTCAAGAGATTATAGCAATATACTTTACTACTTCAAGAGATTATAGCAATATACTTACTTTACTACTTCAAGAGATTATAGCAATATACTTTACTACTTCAAGAGATGATAGCAATATACTTTACTACTTCAAGAGATGATAGCAATATACTTTACTACTTCAAGAGATTATAGCAATATACTTACGTTACTACTTCAAGAGATTATAGCAATATACTTTACTACTTCAAGAAATCATAGCAATATACTTTACTACTTCAAGAGATTATAGCAATATACTGACTTTACTACTTCAAGAGATTATAGCAATATACTTTACTACTTCAAGAGATTATAGCAATATACTTACGTTACTACTTCAAGAGATTATAGCAATATGGTAGAAAGAAACTCTAGGGAGAGCTAGACAACAGAAGGTCTTCAGAGAAGTAACCCCCTTTAGACAAGTGTTTCGGCCCTGAATTCCTTACACTCTCTGGGGGGCCGGGCCACATCCAGGTCATGACTCCTGGATGCCCTTCTGCTGTTGTCTTTTTTTTTTTTTTTTTTTTTTTCCCACGCCGGGGATCGAACCTGGGCGATTCTGCGCTTCAGAACTGCGGTACGCGGTTTTACCAATGTGCTAACGGGCCACACATCATCTGTAGGGAATTTAATCCTTATGAAGTTCACTTTTTTCGTTCCTCCTTGCCCAGATCCAGCTTGAGCTCCCTTCTGCTGCCTCTGCCATCGCTTTAAGGGCTCTAGTCCTCTTCTTCCCAGAAATGGCGAGTTGTTTCATGAGATCATAAGCGGAGGTGCCCACAAACCCTCTTGCCCCGACCTCTATGGCGAAGATTTTGACCCGCAGACCTGCTTTCTTCAGGGTGCTGGCAAGACCGGCGTATTTTTCGGTCTTGTAGATAAGTGCTTCTTCCATTCTGCTTTCGTATGGCACAGTGAGTTCTATCAGAATCACTTGTTTCGAGGAGTCAGAGTGGAGAGCGATGTCTGGTCTCATGCCTGTCTTGCTGATGACTCTACCCTCTCCATGAACAACTTTGTTTCTCAAACTGCCAGATCCTGCTACTATCATCTCCATCGTATAAAGCTGATCAGGAAGTATCTCTCTGTCGAAACAACTGCAAAACTCGTTCTCTCCTTCATAATGTCTCGCATTGACTATTGCAATTCACTCCTGTCTGGTCTTCCTGCCTCCACCATTCACATCCTACAGCGCATTCAAAACAATGCTGCACGCCTTGTACTCAAAAAGAAAAAAGCTGACCACATATCTCCTCTCCTGGCACAACTTCACTGGCTCCCTGTATCAAAGCGCATACAGTACAAACTAGACACCATGTGCTACAAAAGCCTCAATAACGCAGCCCCCGATTACCTGTCAAGCCTACTTGAGATCTATGTTCCCTCACGTACCCTCCGCTCTGCCTCTGATCCTCTGACTCTTCGCTTTCCACGCACTAAGCTCAATACCTATGGTCCACGAGCCTTCTCTGTTTCTGGTCCACTCTCCTGGAACAAACTTCCTCTCTCAGTCCGTCAGCAACCTACTTTTGTCTCCTTCAAGTCCGCTCTCAAAACTCACCTTTTCTCTCCTGCATAAAATCCTAACCTCACTCAACCCTCCCCTCTGCAGCCTGTCTCCGCTCGGAGGGAATCACATGGTTATAATATATAATTGTATGCTATGCTCTCTATAATTTTCCATTGCTTTTATTCTTGCTTTTATTGCTTTTATTCTTTCTCCCCATTTATAGCCATGCGTGTGTGTGGGTGTGTGTGTGTGTGTGTGTGTGTGTGTGTGTGTGTGTGTGTCTGTATGTGTGCGTGCGTGTGTGTGCGAGCGTGCGTGCCTGCGTGTGTGTCTGCTTCAGCGCTTAGATTTGATTTTATCAAGATTTTGCGCTATATAAATATTGTAATTATTATTATTATTATGACATCTGGGTAATTTCTCCACTCTGGGAGGTCTGCTGTACACTCCCAGTCGACTGCTCCATCCAGAAGACCCTTTGGCAATGTGCTGGTTGTCATAGCACTTTCGGGCCAGACCTGTTTCCCTCCTGCTTTGTAGAACGTTGTCATAGCAATTGGTGCGTTTGGGGTCATGGTTTTTTCGCTAACCACATCTGTGATCACTTTCAGAACTTGGTTGTGCCTCCATGTATACCTTCCTTGGGCTAGCGCTACTTTGCAAGAGCTTAGGACATGTTCCACTGTTTGTTTCTTCTGACAGAGCGGACATGCTGGGTCGTCTGCTTTCCCCCATTTCACTAAGTTTGCATTCGAGGGGAGCAGGTCATATACAGATCTGAGGAGGAAGCTTATCCTTAGAGGAGCCATTTGCCACATATCGTTCCAGCTGAGACTTCTTTGGAGTGCACTGTCCCATGTTGTCCATTGCCCCTGTTGACCTTGCTGGACTGCCTTCTGCACTCTTTTGACATCTTCTTCTTCCTTCAACTCCTGTATGATCATGTCTCTTTTTTCCTTCCCTTTGGCTTTGGACCACCACTGCATTTTTGTTGCTCCAAGTCCCTGTCTGTTGGTTTGCGTGTGTCCAATTATTACTTTACTACTTCAAGAGATTATAGCAATATACTTTACTACTTCAAGAGATTATAGCAATATACTTACTTTACTACTTCAAGAGATTATAGCAATATACTTTACTACTTCAAGAGATTATAGCAATATACTTACTTTACTACTTCAAGAGATTATAGCAATATACTTTAGTACTTCAAGAGATGATAGCAATATACTTACTTTACTACTTCAAGAGATTATAGCAATATACTTTACTATTTCAAAAGATGATAGCAATATACTTACGTTACTACTTCAAGAGATTATAGCAATATACTTTACTACTTCAAAAGATTATAGCAATATACTTACTTTACTACTTCAAGAGATGATAGCAATATACTTACTTTACTACTTCAAGAGATGATAGCAATATACTTACTTTACTACTTCAAGAGATTATAGCAATATACTTACTTTACTACTTCAAGAGATTATAGCAATATACTTACGTTACTGCTTCAGGAGATTATAGCAATATACTTTACTACTTCAAGAGATTATAGCAGTATACTTATTTTACTACTTCCAGAGATTATAGCAATATACTTACATTACTGCTTCAAGAGATTATAGCAATATACTTTACTACTTCAAGAGATTATAGCAATATACTTTACTACTTCAAGAGATTATAGCAATATACTTACTTTAATACTTCAAGAGATTATAGCAATATACTTACTTTACTACTTCAAGAGATTATAGCAATATACTTTACTACTTCCAGAGATTATAGCAATATACTTACGTTACTACTTCAAGAGATTATAGCAAATTACTTTACTACTTCAAGAGATTATAGCAATATACTTTACTACTTCAAGAGATTATAGCAATATACATACGTTACTACTTCAAGAGATTATAGCAATATACTTTACTACTTCAAGAGATTATAGCAATATACTTACGTTACTACTTCAAGAGATTATAGCAATATACTTACTTTACTACTTCAAGAGATTATAGCAATATACTTTACTACTTCAAGAGATTATAGCAATATACTTACTTTACTACTTCAAGAGATTATAGCATTATACTTACTTTACTACTTCAAGAGATTATAGCAATATACTTACTTTACTACTTCAAGAGATTATAGCAATAAACTTTACTACTTCCAGAGATTATAGCAACTTACTTACGTTACTACTTCAAGAGATTATAGCAATATACTTACTTTACTACTTCAAGAGATTATAGCAATATACTTTACTACTTCAAGAGATTATAGCAATATACTTTACTACTTCAAGAGATTATAGCAATATACTTAACTAGTTCAAGAGATTATATCAATATACTTTACTACTTCAGGAGATTAAAGCAATATACTTACTTTACTACTTCAAGAGATTTATAGCAATATACTTACTTTACTACTTCAAGAGATTATAGCAATATACTTTACTACTTCAAGAGATTATAGCAATATACTTTCTTACTACTTCAAGAGATTATAGCAATACTTACTTTACTACTTCAAGGATATGAGATATCTACTACTGCAATTATACTTACTTTACTACTTCAAGAGATTATAGCAATTACTTACTTTACTACTTCAAGAGATTATAGCAATTACTTACGTTACTACTTCAAGAGATTATAGCAATATACTTACTTTACTACTTCAAGAGATTATAGCAATATACTTTACTACTTCAAGAGATTATAGCAATATACTTACTTTACTACTTCAAGAGATTATAGCAATATACTTACTTTACTACTTCAAGAGATTATAGCAATATACTTACTTTACTACTTCAAGAGATTATAGCAATATACTTACGTTACTACTTCAAGAGATTATAGCAATATACTTTACTACTTCAAGAGATTATAGTTCAAGAGATTATAGCAAATATACTTTACTACTTCAAGAGATTATAGCAATATACTCTTACTACTTCAAGAGATTATAGCAATATACATTACTTTACTACTTCAAGAGATTATAGCAATATACTTTACTACTTCAAGAGATTTATAGCAATATACTTTACTACTTCAAGAGATTATAGCAATACTTACTTTACTACTTCAAGAGATTAAGCAATATACTTTACTTACTCTTCAAGAGATTATAGCAATATACTTTACTACTTCAAGAGATTATAGCAATATACTTTACTACTTCAAGAGATTATAGCAATATACTTTACTACTTCAAGAGATTATAGCAATATACTTTACTACTTCAAGAGATTATAGCAATATACTTTATACTTCAAGAGATTATAGCAATATACTTTACTATTCAAGAGATTATAGCAATATACTTACTTTACTACTTCAAGAGATTATAGCAATATACTTTAGTACTTACTTCAAGAGATTATAGCAATATACTTTACTACTTCAAGAGATTATAGCAATATACTTTACTACTTCAAGAGATTATAGCAATATACTTTATCTACTTCAAGAGATTATAGCAATATACTTTTATACTTCAAGAGATTATAGCAATATACTTACTTTACTACTTCAAGAGATTATAGCAATATACTTTACTACTTCAAGAGATTATAGCAATATACTTACTTACTACTTCAAGAGATTATAGCAATTATTACTTTACTACTTCAAAGATTATAGCAAATACTTACTTTACTACTTCAAGAGATTATAGCAATATACTTACTTTACTACTTCAAGAGATTATAGCATATATACTTTACTTACTACTCAAGAGATTATAGCAATATACTTACTTTATACTTCAAGAGATTATAGCAATATACTTACTTACTACTTCAAGAGATTCTAGCAATATACTTTACTACTTCAGAGATTATAGCAATATACTATTTTACTACTTCAAGAGATTATAGCAATATATACTTTACTACTTCAAGAGATTATAGCAATATACTTTACTACTTCAAGAGATTATAGCAATATACTCTTACTACTTCAAGAGATTATAGCAATATACTTACTTTACTACTTCAAGAGATTATAGCAATAATTACTTTACTACTTCAAGAGATTATAGCAATAACTTTACTACTTCAAGAGATTATAGCAATATACCTTATCGTTTAACTTACTTCAAGAGATTATAGCAATATACTTTACTACTTCAAGAGATTATAGCAATATACTTTACTACTTCAAGAGATTATAGCAATATACTTACTTTTTACTACTTCAAGAGATTATAGCAATATACTTACTTACTACTTCAAGAGATTATAGCAATATACTTTACTACTTCAAGAGATTATAGCAATATACTTACTTTACTACTTCAAGAGATTATAGCAATATACTTTACTACTTCAAGAGATTATAGCAATATACTTACTTTACTACTTCAAGAGATTACAGCAATATACTTTACTACTTCAAGAGATCATAGCAATATACTTTACTACTTCAAGAGATTATAGCAATATACTTACTTTACTACTTCAAGAGATTACAGCAATATACTTTACTACTTCAAGAGATTATAGCAATATACTTTACTACTTCAAGAGATTATAGCAATATACTTTAGTACTTCAAGAGATTATAGCAATATACTTTACTTCTTCAAGAGATTACAGCAATATACTTTACTACTTCAAGAGATTATAGCAATATACTTACTTTGCTACTTCAAGAGATTATAGCAATATACTTTACTACTTCAAGAGATTATAGCAATATACTTTACTACTTCAAGAGATGATAGCAATATACTTACTTTACTACTTCAAGAGATGATAGCAATATACATTACTACTTCAAGAGATGATAGCAATATACTTTACTACTTCAAGAAATGATAGCAATATACTTTACTACTTCAAGAGATTATAGCAATATACTTACTTTAATACTTCAAGAGATTATAGCAATATACTTTACTACTTCAAGAGATCATAGCAATATACTTACGTTACTACTTCAAGAGATTATAACAATATACTTACGTTACTACTTCAAGAGATTATAGGTAGAAAGAAACTCTAGGGAGAGCTAGACAACAGAAGGTCTTCAGAGAAGTAACCCCCTTTAGACAAGTGTTTCGGCCCTTAACTCCTTACACTCTCAGGGGGTCATGACTCCTGGATGCCCTTCTGCTGTTGTCTTTTTTTTCTTTTTCTTTTTTTCCCCACGCCGGGGAGCGAACCTGGGCGATTCTGCGCTTCAGAACTGCGGTACGCGGTTTTACCAATGTGCTAACGGGCCACACATCATCTGTAGGTGATTTAATCCTTATGAAGTTTACTTTGGTTCCTCCTTGCCCAGATCCAGCTTGAGCTCCTTTCTTGCTGTCTCTGCCATCGCTTTAAGGGCTCTAGTCCTCTTCTTCCCAGAAATGGCGAGTTGTTTCATGAGATCATAAGCGGAGGTGCCCACAAACCCTCTTACCCCGACCTCTATGGCGAAGATTTTGACCCGCAGACCTGCTTTCTTCAGGGTGCTGGCAAGACCGGCGTATTTTTCGGTCTTGTAGATATGTGCTTCTTCCATTCTGCTTTCGTATGGCACAGTGAGTTCTATCAGAATCACTTGTTTCGAGGAGTCAGAGTGGAGAGCGATGTCTGGTCTTATGCCTGTCTTGCTGATGACATCTGGGTAATTTCTCCAGTCTGGGAGATCTGCTGTACACTCCCAGTCGACTGTTCCATCCAGAAGACCCTTTGGCAATGTGCTGGTTGTCATAGCAATTTCGGGCCATAGCAATTGGTGCGTTTGGGGTCATGGTTTTTTCGCTAACTACGTCTGTGATCACTTTCAGAACTTGGTTGTGCCTCCATGTATACCTTCCTTGGACTAGCGCTACTTTGCAAGAGCTTAGGACATGTTCCACTGTTTGTTTCTTCTGACAGAGCGGACATGCTGGGTCATCTGATTTCCCCCATTTCACTAAGTTTGCATTCGAGGGGAGCAGGTCATATACAGATCTGAGGAGGAAGCTTATCCTTAGAGGAGCCATGTGCCACATATCGTTCCAGCTGAGACTTCTTTGGAGTGCACTGTCCCATGTTGTCCATTGCCCCTGTTGACCTTGCTGGACTGCCTTCTGCACTCTTTTGACATCTTCTTCTTCCTTCAACTCCTGTATGATCATGTCTCTTTTTTCCTTCCTTTTGGCTTTGGACCACCACTGCATTTTTGTTGCTCCCAGTCCCTGTCTGTTGGTTTGCGTGTGTCCAATTATTTCTTTGATGCTGAGGTTTCTCTTGGCATTGTTTACAGCCTCTTGGACTTTCCATTTTTTGCCAGTTCTCAGCTTTGGATGAACTGATCTCACGATATTGTCTTCCGATTCCTCCAGCATGCTCAATAGTCTTGCTTTTCCAACTTTGTATTCCTCCACTATGGATTTGAGAGGTAGCTTCAGCATTGCTTGACGACAGTAGAATGCAACATCAAGAGATTATAGCAATATACTTTACTACTTCAAGAGATTATAGCAATATACTTACGTTACTACTTCAAGATATTATAGCAATATACTTTACTACTTCAAGAGATTGTAGCAATATACTTTACTACTTCAAGAGATTATATCAATATACTTTACTACTTCAAGAGATTGTAGCAATATACTTACTTTACTACTTCAAGAGATTATAGCAATATACTTACGTTACTACTTCAAGAGATTATAGCAATATACTTTATTACTTCAAGAGATTATAGCAATATACTTTACTACTTCAAGAGATTATAGCAATATACTTACATTACTACTTCAAGAGATGATAGCAATATACTTACTTTACTACTTCAAGAGATTATATCAATATACTTTACTACTTCAAGAGATTATAGCAATATACTTACTTTACTACTTCAAGAGATGATAGCAATATACTTTACTACTTCAAGAGATGATAGCAATATACTTTACTATTTCAAGAGATTATAGCAATATACTTACGTTACTACTTCAAGAGATGATAGCAATATACTTACTTTACTACTTCCAGATATTATAGCAATATACTTACTTTACTACTTCAAGAGATTATATCAATATACTTACTTTACTATTTCAAGAGATTATAGCAATATACTTTACTACTTCAAGAGATTATAGCAATATACTTTACTACTGCAAGAGATGATAGCAATATACTTTACTACTTCAAGAGATTACAGCAATATACTTACTTAACTACTTCAAGAGATTATAGCAATATACTTTACTACTTCAAGAGATTATAGCAATATACTTTACTACTTCAAGAGATTATAGCAATATACTTACTTTACTACTTCAAGAGATTATAGCAGTATACTTTACTACTTCAAGAGATTATAGCAATATACTTTACTACTTCAAGAGATTACAGCAATATACTTTAGTACTTCAAGAGATTATAGCAATATACTTTACTACTTCAAGAGATTATAGCAATATACTTTACTACTTCCAGAGATTATAGCAATATACTTACATTACTACTTCAAGAGATTATAGCAATATACTTACTTTACTACTTCAAGAGATTATAGCAATATACTTACATTACTACTTCAAGAGATTATAGCAATATACTTTACTACTTCAAGAGATTACAGCAATATACTTTACTACTTCAAGAGATTATAGCAATATACTTTACTACTTCAAGAGATTATAGCAATATACTTTACTACTTCAAGAGATTATAGCAATATACTTTACTACTTCAAGAGATTATAGCAATATACTTTACTACTTCAAGAGATTACAGCAATATACTTTAGTACTTCAAGAGATTATAGCAATATACTTTACTACTTCAAGAGATTATAGCAATATACTTTACTACTTCAAGAGATTATAGCAATATACTTACATTACTACTTCAAGAGATTATAGCAATATACTTACTTTACTACTTCAAGAGATTATAGCAATATACTTACATTACTACTTCAAGAGATTATAGCAATATACTTTACTACTTCAAGAGATTACAGCAATATACTTTACTACTTCAAGAGATTATAGCAATATACTTTACTACTTCAAGAGATTATAGCAATATACTTTACTACTTCAAGAGATTATAGCAATATACTTTACTACTTCAAGAGATTATAGCAATATACTTTACTACTTCAAGAGATTATAGCAATATATTTACGTTACTACTTAACATGTCATGTTTGTCACAAAACCTCTGGCGTCGTAGAGGAATGAGGTGGTAGAGATCTCACTACTGAAGTCGGGATTGTCCCTTAACCCTGAGGTCAGAGTGAGGTGGTAGAGATCTCACTACTAAAGTCGGCGTTGTCCCTTAACCCTGAGGTCGTAGTGGAATGAGGTGGTAGAGACCAGCTTTCTCGAGGCTAGCATCTAGTTATGAGGGTCGGTGTGATCATCTCCTCTCGCTCATTGCTTTACCATCCCATCCCATCCCAAACCCTGAAGACGATCTAGAAAAGTGGGGGTGAAGGAAGGGGGGGGGGTTGGTTCGCTGTCGCTGATCAGTTGGTAGTTGACAGATGTGACGGATTACCGGCCCTGCGGACTGATGGTCCGGGTAGTGAGGCCGCAGTAACTAGTTGTGTTAGGCGTTGTTCGCTGTATTCACGAGTTTTCTGTTTCACTGCACTGTGGGGGCCATCTGGAGTCTGATCAGCTGGCCTGGATAACGTCATTATTTGACGGGTAGGCCATTTGGGATTTTTGTTGTTGTTGTTGTTGTTGTTGTTGTTTTGTTTGGTCGGTTGCTTTTTGTTTTATTGTTGTTGTTGTTGTATCTCTCTTTGTCTTCCTGTGTGTCTCTCTCTGTCTTTGTGTTTCTTTCTATCTTTGTATCTGTCTCTCATCTTTCTCTCTGTTCTGTCTCTCAGTCTCTCTCTCTCTGTTTCTCAGTCTCTCTCTCTCTCTGTCTCTCTCTGTCTCTCTCTGTCTCTGTCTCTGTCTCTCTCTTCACACACGCACGCACACACCTTTCTCTCCATCACAGTTCCCCATCTACCTCTAGTCTGTCTATTATCACCCTCCTCGCCGTCCTTCTCCACCTTCCTCTCTGTCTCTTCCTCTCCCCTTCTCTCCCTCAACATGATTACAAATAAAACCCGCGCAAAACAATCGAACAAACAGATCAATGAAAGGAAAGATAAATAGCATTTAAAACATGAAGACAGTAAAACAAATAGCCAGGGGAAACACATGACCAGCCATGTAGGGTCAGTTGGTATAAATATATAAATGTCTGCTGACACTGACGCCATGTTGACCTGATCTTGTCGTACAGTTGATTTTTTAACCCTTTGACTCCCGCACCCTGTCCATCAACGGCAAGAAAATAACCCTTTGAATCTCTCACCCTATCCACCAACTGCAAACAGTTAACCCTTTGATTCCCTCACCGTATGTACCAACTGCAAAAACAACCCTTTGACTCCCTAACACTATGTACCAACTGCAAAAACTTAACCCTTTGACTCCCTCACCCTATGTACCAACTGCAAAAACTTAACCCTTTGATTCCCTATATGTACCAACTGCAAAATTAACCCTTTGACTCCCTAACCCTATGTACCAACTGCAAAAACTTAACCCTTTGATTACCTAACTTCATCAACCAGCTTCCTGCGCGAAGCTGGTGGATAGGGTGAGCGATCAAAGGGTTAAGTTGTTGTTTTGGTAGCGTGGTTGACAGTGCAGGATGCTGATGGACAGGGTGTGAAAGTCAGAGGATTAAAGATTTCAGTTGCATGCTGTCCATGGAGCTTTACACACACACACACACACACACACATCTACATACATACATACACCACACATACACATACCACACATCACACACACATACACACATACATACACACACACTACACACACACATACACACAATATACACACACATACACATACACACATACACACATACACATATACACACACACATACACACACACATACACACACACACATACACACACACACACATATACACACACACACATATACACACATACACACACACATACACACACATACACATATATATATACACACACATACACACACACACACATACACTCATACACACACACACACACACACACATACACACATACACACACACATATACACATACATACACACACATACACACACACACACATACACACATACACACACACACACACACACACACACACACACACACACACACACACACACACATACACACACACACATATATATATATAATGTGCTGATGCATGTCGTCCTTTATTGGTCTTTTCTTTTTAAGTGTAGCATTTTTTTTCGTAGAACATGACGATATGAAATAAATATTCTGCCGTCTGTCAGACAATGATATTAAATTGACAGTTTGACATTATCGTTCGCAATTTTTTGTTTTGTTTTGCTTTGTTTGCTTGTCTCTTTCTTTGTTTTTGTTCGTTTTTATTTTGTTTTGTTTTATGTGACTTCTTGTGTGTGTGCGTGTGTGTGTGTGTGCCTGTGCGCACGTGTGTATGTGTGTGACTGTGCTCACGTGTGTGCGATGCGTTCTGAAATAATCAACTCGTTCAGACATTGTACCTCTCTCTCCCCACACCCCTACCCCTCCTTCTGTCGACATCCCCACCCCTCCTCCCCTGTCTCCTTATCACACTCTGACATCTCATCCCCTTGTTCAAAACGTCTCGTGTCGTGCATTTCATTTTGTCGTAGCTGAGGCATTCATGTTATGCTCTCTCTCTGTCGCTCTTTCTGTGTCTGTCTGTCTGTCTCTCTCTCTCTCTCTCTCTCTCTCTCTCTCTCTCTCTCTCTCTCTCTCTCTCACGCTCACTCTCACACTCACTCTCTTTCTCTCTTTCTCCCTCGCTTTCTCTCTCTCTCTCTCCCTCCCTTCCTCCCCGTCCCTATCCCTCTCTCCCTCCCTCCTGTCTCTGCCCCTCCTTCCCTCTCCCACTTCCTTCCTCCCTCCCTCCCTACCTCCCTCTCTCCCTCTCTCCATCCCTTCCTCCCTCTCTCTCCCTTTCCTCTTGTCTCGTTCTCTTACAACCCTCTGCGGCATAGAAAAAATGATGACAGAATCATGAACTCAAGACCTGATATCTCCGAGTTCTTCCCCAGACCTTGATCTGTTCCCCAAGTTGAATGAATCCCTCCATGGCGAACGTTTCTACGACTGAGACTTGGAAGTGGAGGTGGGCATGCAGGTAAAACATGCTAACTCTGGTTGCCTGGCAACGGGCGTCTCGAACCTTCTCAAGGATATGGAGGTCGGTCATTGGGGGACAAGGGATGTTTGGTTAAAAGAATTTAAAGAGATGTTGATGGTGTCATGTTGTTAACATTTTCATTGACTTGTTCCCTCTGTTTACTGGGTGACACTCATATTTGTGCCGGATTTAGCCGTTTGACACTATGATATGTGACTGCCTGTGTGTGTTCGAATATATACGTGCGTGTGTGTGTGTGTGTATGCACGTGTGTGTGTATGCACGTGTGTGTGTGTGTATGTGTGTGTGTGTGCGTGCGCGCGCGCGTACGCTTGTCATTTGATTCGTCATGGCTTGGCTGGTATTATCCCGCGCGTGTGCGCGCGCGTGTGTGTATGTGTGTGTGTGTGTGTGTGTGTGTGTGTGTGTGTGTGTGTGTGTGTGTGTGTGTGTGTGTGTGTGTGTGTGTGTGTGTGTGTGTTTGTATATGTGTATGTGAGAGAGAGAGAGAGGGAGGGAGAGAGAAAGAGAGGGAGGGAGGGAGAGGGAGACTGTGAAAGAGAGAGGGAGGGAGGAGGCTATGAGAGAGGGAGGGAGGGACAGAGAGAGGGGGGGGGGTTCATGCTACATGGTTTCCCGTTGCACGTGTTGTCAGGTGGAGATAAGGTTTAAATTCGGATGTTGAAATGTTTGGCATTGGCTTTGCGTGGAGTAAATATCGCTAGTGGGTCTGCAGTGTTGTCTGTTTGTGTAATATGTTTGGACAAGGTCGTCATGATGTCTGGGTCAGTGTGGTGACAGGTGTCAGAGCTCACCTGGTGAAGATATGTCTACACCTGTCTGATGGCACAGGTCCGACACCCTGTCTCCATTCTATGAGATATCTTGTCATCTTATGGCTGGATGTTGATTTTATCATTCTCCATCCATCTCCTCCTGTCTGTCTGTCTGTCTCTCTCTCTCTCTCTTGTCCATCTCCACCTATCTGTCTGTCTGTCTCTCTCTCTTGTCCATCTCCACCTATCTGTCTGTCTGTCTGTCTCTCTTGTCCATCTCCACCTATCTGTCTGTCTGTCTGTCTCTCTCTCTCTCTCTTGTCCATCTCCACCTATCTGTCTGTCTGTCTCTCTCTCTTGTCCATCTCCACCTATCTGTCTGTCTGTCTGTCTGTCTCTCTCTCTTGTCCATCTCCACCTATCTGTCTGTCTGTCTCTCTCTCTTGTCCATTTCCACCTATCTGTCTGTCTCTCTCTCTTTCTTGTCCATCTCCATCTATCTGTCTGTCTGTCTGTCTGTCTCTCTCTCTCTTGTCCATCTCCACCTATCTGTCTGTCTGTCTGTCTGTCTCTCTCTCTTGTCCATCTCCACCTATCTGCCTGTCTGTCTGTCTGTCTCTCTTGTCCATTTCCACCTATCTGTCTGTCTGTCTCTCTCTCTCTTTGTCCATCTCCACCTATCTGCCTGTCTGTCTGTCTGTCTCTCTCTCTTGTCCATCTCCACCTATCTGCCTGTCTGTCTGTCTCTCTCTCTTGTCCATCTCCACCTATCTGTCTGTCTGTCTGTCTGTCTGTCTCTCTCTTGTCCATCTCCACCTATCTGCCTGTCTGTCTGTCTGTCTGTCTCTCTCTGTCCATCTCCACCTATCTGTCTGTCTGTCTGTCTGTCTCTCTCTCTCTTGTCCATCTCCACCTATCTGCCTGTCTCTCTCTCTCTCTTGTCCATCTCCACCTATCTGCCTGTCTGTCTGTCTCTCTCTCTCTTGTCCATCTCCACCTATCTGCCTGTCTGTCTGTCTCTCTCTCTCTTGTCCATCTCCACCTATCTGCCTGTCTGTCTGTCTCTCTCTCTCTTGTCCATCTCCACCTATCTGCCTGTCTGTCTGTCTCTCTCTCTCTTGTCCATCTCCACCTATCTGTCTGTCTGTCTGTCTGTCTCTCTCTCTCTTGTCCATCTCCACCTATCTGCCTGTCTCTCTCTCTCTCTTGTCCATCTCCACCTATCTGCCTGTCTCTCTCTCTCTTGTCCATCTCCACCTATCTGCCTGTCTGTCTCTCTCTCTTGTCCATCTCCACCTATCTGTCTGTCTCTCTCTCTCTCTTGTCCATCTCCACCTATCTGTCTGTCTGTCTGTCTGTCTCTCTCTCTCTTGTCCATCTCCACCTATCTGTCTGTCTGTCTGTCTCTCTCTCTCTTGTCCATCTCCACCTATCTGTCTGTCTGTCTCTCTCTCTCTCTCTTGTCCATCTCCACCTATCTGCCTGTCTGTCTCTCTCTCTTGTCCATCTCCACCTATCTGCCTGTCTGTCTCTCTCTCTTGTCCATCTCCACCTATCTGCCTGTCTGTCTCTCTCTCTTGTCCATCTCCACCTATCTGTCTGTCTCTCTCTCTCTCTTGTCCATCTCCACCTATCTGCCTGTCTGTCTCTCTCTCTTGTCCATCTCCACCTATCTGTCTGTCTGTCTCTCTCTCTCTCTCTTGTCCATCTCCACCTATCTGTCTGTCTGTCTGTCTCTCTCTCTCTTGTCCATCTCCACCTATCTGTCTGTCTGTCTGTCTCTCTCTCTTGTCCATCTCCACCTATCTGCCTGTCTGTCTGTCTCTCTCTCTCTTGTCCATCTCCACCTATCTGCCTGTCTCTCTCTCTCTCTTGTCCATCTCCACCTATCTGCCTGTCTGTCTGTCTCTCTCTCTCTTGTCCATCTCCACCTATCTGCCTGTCTGTCTGTCTCTCTCTCTTGTCCATCTCCACCTATCTGCCTGTCTCTCTCTCTCTCTTGTCCATCTCCACCTATCTGCCTGTCTCTCTCTCTCTTGTCCATCTCCACCTATCTGCCTGTCTCTCTCTCTCTCTTGTCCATCTCCACCTATCTGCCTGTCTCTCTCTCTCTTCTCCTTGTCCATCTCCACCTATCTGCCTGTCTGTCTCTCTCTCTTGTCCATCTCCACCTATCTGCCTGTCTGTCTCTCTCTCTTGTCCATCTCCACCTATCTGTCTGTCTGTCTCTCTCTCTTGTCCATCTCCACCTATCTGCCTGTCTGTCTGTCTGTCTCTCTCTCTCTTGTCCATCTCCACCTATCTGTCTGTCTGTCTGTCTGTCTCTCTCTCTCTTGTCCATCTCCACCTATCTGTCTGTCTGTCTCTCTCTCTCTCTTGTCCATCTCCATCTATCTGCCTGTCTGTCTCTCTCTCTTGTCCATCTCCACCTATCTGTCTGTCTGTCTGTCTGTCTCTCTCTCTCTCTTGTCCATCTCCATCTATCTGCCTGTCTGTCTCTCTCTCTTGTCCATCTCCACCTATCTGCCTGTCTGTCTGTCTGCTCTCTCTCTCTCTCTTGTCCATCTCCACCTATCTGCCTGTCTGTCTGTCTGTCTCTCTCTCTCTTGTCCATCTCCACCTATCTGTCTGTCTGTCTGTCTGTCTCTCTCTCTCTTGTCCATCTCCACCTATCTGCCTGTCTGTCTGTCTCTCTCTCTCTTGTCCATCTCCATCTATCTGCCTGTCTGTCTCTCTCTCTTGTCCATCTCCATCTATCTGCCTGTCTCTCTCTCTCTCTTGTCCATCTCCACCTATCTGCCTGTCTGTCTGTCTGTCTCTCTCTCTCTTGTCCATCTCCACCTATCTGTCTGTCTGTCTGTCTCTCTCTCTCTCTCTTGTCCATCTCCACCTATCTGTCTGTCTGTCTCTCTCTCTCTTGTCCATCTCCACCTATCTGCCTGTCTGTCTGTCTGTCTCTCTCTCTCTTGTCCATCTCCACCTATCTGTCTGTCTGTCTGTCTCTCTCTCTCTTGTCCATCTCCACCTATCTGTCTGTCTGTCTGTCTGTCTGTCTGTCTCTTGTCCATCTCCACCTATCTGTCTGTCTGTCTGTCTGTCTCTCTCTCTCTTGTCCATCTCCACCTATCTGTCTGTCTGTCTGTCTCTCTCTCTCTCTTGTCCATCTCCACCTATCTGTCTGTCTGTCTGTCTGTCTCTCTCTCTCTTGTCCATCTCCACCTATCTGTCTGTCTGTCTGTCTCTCTCTCTCTTGTCCATCTCCACCTATCTGCCTGTCTGTCTGTCTGTCTCTCTCTCTCTCTCTTGTCCATCTCCACCTATCTGTCTGTCTGTCTGTCTCTCTCTCTCTCTCTCTCTCTTGTCCATCTCCACCTATCTGTCTGTCTGTCTGTCTGTCTGTCTCTCTCTCTCTTCTCCATCTCCACCTATCTGTCTGTCTGTCTGTCTGTCTCTCTCTCTTTCCCCCTCTGTCTATCTCCCTTCTCTGTCTTTGCCTCTCTCTCTCTCTCTCTCTCTCTCTCTCTCTCTCTCTCCGTGCCCCTCTCCTCTCTTTTTCTCTTCACCTTCCCCCCTCTCTCTCTCCCCCCCCCTCTTTCTCACTCTTCCCTCTCATCTCTATACCCTTCCGGTTTTTTTGTAAAATTGTTTTTCCATTCGCTTAACAGAGTGGCGTAGTTTACTGTTTCTACTGTGTTATGAACACACACACACACACACACACACACACACACACACACACACACACACACACACACACACACACACACACACACACACATATGCCCGCACACCAACAGAAAGGCTGATCATAATAATTATTATATCAAGTTAACTGACCACGTATTACTGACATGGTGAATCAGATAGTAATAATGATCTGCGCGTCAGAAAGTACAGTAACAATACAGTCATTTTTTATGTCGTGTGTGTGTGTGTGTCTGTCTGTCTGTGCGAGAAATAGAGAAAGAGTGTGTGTGTGCGTGCGCGTGTGTGCACCTGTGTGTGTGTGTGTGTTTGGGGGCAGGGGTGGGGGGGGGGGGTGGTCGTCGTCGTGCGCATCACGCCAACAAAATCGCCGAACGGTGGAGTGAACCAATTTTCCAGTCTCTCGTTCAGAGAGAATCGGGTCGGTTGGTCCAAGGGAAGTAACCTCTTTTATCACTGTTACCAGGCCGTCTAGTGGTAGTTTCCCTTACATAGACTCTCGTTCCTGTCTCTTTCTCATTGTTGTTCTGTACAATTGTTTCTCTTCGTTCAAGAAGCCATTGGGGACAGAGGTGGTAGAGAACTAAACTTCTTTCATGGCCAGCATTATGAGGGTGGTGCCCATCTACGCTCTGTTATTGTTTAACTTTCCAGGTCCTTCAGTAGGGACAGTTATCCATTTACAACTGGAAAGACTGGGGCAGTGTGTTCAGGTGATCATGTGAACCAGTAATTGTGGTAGCCACTTTCAGCTGTGCTTTGCTTCATATTTTGAGATAAGTGTTTAACCAGTTTTATTCCCTCTTTGTACATGAAATCATTTTGTCTGCATAAGAATTAATATCTTCAATGAAAAAAACAACCAAACAACGATGTCGGAAATAGATAGGTAGATAGATGTGTAGACGGTTAGGTAGATAGGTAGGTAGGTAGGTAGGTAGACAGATGAATAGACAAATGAATAGACAGACAGACAGACAGACAGACAGATAAAATTGGTAGGAAGCTGGTGGATAGAGTGAGTGATTCAGAATTTTAAGCGTTTGCTTTGTTAGCATGGTTGACAATGCAGGATGCTGGTGGACAGGGTGAGGGAGTCAAAGGGTTAAGTGTTTGCTTTGTTAGCATGGTTGACAAAGCAGGCTGGGGGACAGAGTGTGGGAGTCAAAGGGTTAAGTGTTTGCTTTGTTAGCATGGTTGACAAAGCAGGCTGGTGGACAGGGTGAGGGAGTCAAAGGGTTAAGTGTTTGCTTTGTTAGCATGGTTGACAATGCAGAATGCTGGTGGACAGGGTGAGGGAGTCAAAGGGTTAAGTGTTTGCTTTGTTAGCATGGTTGACAATGCAGAATGCTGGTGGACAGGGTGCGGGAGTCAAAGGGTTAAGTGTTTGCTTTGTTAGCATGGTTGACAATGCAGAATGCTGGTGGACAGGGTGCGGGAGTCAAAGGGTTAAGTGTTTGCTTTGTTAGCATGGTTGACAATGCAGAATGCTGGTGGACAGGGTGCGGGAGTCAAAGGGTTAAGTGTTTGCTTTGTTAGCATGGTTGACAATGCAGGATGCTGGTGGACAGGGTGAGGAAGTCGAAGGGTTAAGTGTTTGCTTTGTTAGCATGGTTGACAATGCAGGATGCTGGTGGACAGGGTGAGGGAGTCAAAGGGTTAAGTGTTTGCTTTGTTAGCATGGTTGTCAATGCAGGAAGCTGGTGGACAGGGTGAGGAAGTCGAAGGGTCAAGTGTTTGCTTTGTTAGCATGGTTGACAATGCAGAATGCTGGTGGACAGGGTGCGGGAGTCAAAGGGTTAAAAAAAAGAAATACAGGGATAATGTATCATTGCACAGCTGACTGACCCTTCTACATTAACCCCTGCTGCTGTCCAGTCGCCCTCCTATTTATTTTATTTATCTGTTCTTTCCTTTGAAGATATGATATACAGATACACCTGTCATTTACATGTAACCAAGGTGGTTCCAATAATAGACTGATAAAATACTAAAAAAAAAAAAAAATACAGATTGGGTGTGTAAAACATAGGCTAGGTAGGGCCTCCTCAGGACCTGGCCAGCTGATGGGTTTATGTGCAGGCCTAAGGCGTGTGCCTTGATCACCATACACATTGCACATGTGACGATAGTGCATATGGAATTAATTCCAAGCGTGGAGACGATCATTTTGAGAAACTGAAACTCCCCCTCCCCTCTCACCTTTCCTGCCACCACAAAGAAAGAAAGCTATGTTTGTGTGTAGTGATGACAGACACATGACCTATAGCTACGTTTGTGTGTAGTGATGACAGACACATGACCTATAGCTATGTTTGTGTGTAGTGATGACAGACAGATGACCTATAGCTATGTTTGTGTGTAGTGATAACAGACAGATGACCCATAGCTATGTTTGTGTGTAGTGATCACAGACAGATGACCTATAGCTATGTGTGTGTGTAGTGATAACAGACAGATGACCTATAGCTATGTGTGTGTGTAGTGATCACAGACAGATGACCTATAGCTATGTGTGTGTGTAGTGATCACAGACAGATGACCTATAGCTATGTTTGTGTGTAGTGATGACAGACATGACCTATAGCTATGTGTGTGTGTAGTGATCACAGACAGAAGACCCATAGCTATGTTTGTGTGTAGTGATAACAGACACATGACCTATAGCTATGTTTGTGTGTAGTGATAACAGACACATGACCTATAGCTATGTGTGTGTGTAGTGATCACAGACAAAGACCCATAGCTATGTTTGTGTGTAGTGATAACAGACACATGACCCATAGCTATGTTTGTGTGTAGTGATGACAGACAGATGACCTATAGCTATGTTTGTGTGTAGTGATGACAGACATGACCTATAGCTATGTTTGTGTGTAGTGATGACAGACAGATGACCTATAGCTATGTTTGTGTGTAGTGATCACAGACAGAAGACCTATAGCTATGTTTGTGTGTAGTGATCACAGACAGAAGACCTATAGCTATGTTTGTGTGTAGTGATAACAGACAGAAGACCCATAGTTATGTTTGTGTGTAGTGATGACAGACAGATGACCTATAGCTATGTTTGTGTGTAGTGATAACAGACAGAAGACCCATAGTTATGTTTGTGTGTAGTGATGACAGACAGATGACCTATAGCTATGTTTGTGTGTAGTGATGACAGACAGATGACCTATAGCTATGTTTGTGTGTAATGATGACAGACAGATGACCCATAGCTATGTTTGTGTGTAGTGATAACAGACAGATGACCTATAGCTATGTTTGTGTGTAGTGATGACAGATGACCTATAGCTATGTTTGTGTATAGTGATGACAGATGACCTATAGCTATGTTTGTGTGTAGTGATGACAGATGACCTATAGCTATGTTTGTGTATAGTGATGACAGACAGATGACCTATAGCTATGTTTGTGTATAGTGATGACAGACAGATGACCTATAGCTATGTTTGTGTGTAGTGATAACAGATAGATGACCCATAGCTATGTTTGTGTGTAGTGATAACAGATAGATGACCCATAGCTATGTTTGTGTGTAGTGATAACAGATAGATGACCTATAGCTATGTTTGTGTGTAGTGATAACAGATAGATGACCTATAGCTATGTTTGTGTGTAGTGATAACAGATAGATGACCTATAGCTATGTTTGTGTGTAGTGATAACAGACAGATGACCTATAGCTATGTTTGTGTGTAGTGATAAGATAGATGACCCATAGCTATGTTTGTGTGTAGTGATAACAGATAGATGACCCATAGCTATGTTTGTGTGTAGTGATAACAGATAGATGACCCATAGCTATGTTTGTGTGTAGTGATAACAGATAGATGACCCATAGCTATGTTTGTGTGTAGTGATAACAGATAGATGACCTATAGCTATGTTTGTGTGTAGTGATGACAGACAGAAGACCTATAGCTATGTTTGTGTGTAGTGATCACAGACAGAAGACCTATAGCTATGTGTGTAGTGATCACAGACAGAAGACCTATAGCTATGTTTGTGTGTAGTGATAACAGACAGATGACCTATAGCTATGTGTGTGTGTAGTGATCACAGACAGAAGACCTATAGCTATGTGTGTGTGTAGTGATAACAGACAGATGACCTATAGCTATGTTTGTGTGTAGTGATCACAGACAGAAGACCTATAGCTATGTTTGTGTGTAGTGATGACAGACAGATGACCTATAGCTATGTTTGTGTGTACTGATAACAGACAGATGACCTATAGCTATGTTTGTGTGTAGTGATAACAGACAGATGACCTATAGCTATTTTTGTGTGTAGTGATGACAGACAGAAGACCTATAGCTATGTTTGTGTGTAGTGATCACAGACAGATGACCTATAGCTATGTTTGTGTGTAGTGATGACAGACAGAAGACCCATAGTTATGTTTGTGTGTAGTGATGACAGACAGAAGACCTATAGTTATGTGTGTGTGTAGTGATGACAGACAGAAGACCTATAGTTATGTTTGTGTGTAGTGATGACAGACAGAAGACCTATAGCTATGTTTGTGTGTAGTGATCACAGACAGAAGACCTATAGCTATGTTTGTGTGTAGTGATCACAGACAGATGACCTATAGCTATGTTTGTGTGTAGTGATGACAGACAGACGACCCATAGTCTTGTGTACAACGGGGGACCTGTAGTGCAGGGAGCAAGAGAAGCCAGAAATTCCAAGTTCAAAACCCTGTTACACTAGTTTTCTGTTTACCGGCCGTTGCGCCATCTGTTGGCCTGAAGGGCAGCAATGAAGATTCTCCACTCATGTCCAATCTTGGTCAACATTTGTGTAGTACGCTGTTCTTCGTCAGACAGGGATCTCTCTCTCACCACCACCACCACCACCAGCTCTCTCTCTGTTCTCTACCGTCTATTTCTGTTTGTCTGCCTCTCTGTTGAGTGTGTATGTGTGAGAAAGAGAGAGAACGCAGATTCTGTATGTGCATGTGTGTGTGATCATTCATTGGGCAATGTAATGGAATGAACTCATCCTTTGAAGACATTCTCTTTGTGTGATATGGAAATTTTTTCCCCTGTTACACTTTGGGTTATTCACACCTTGCGGTCTGTTGTTCCTTGTGTGTGTGTGTGGGTGTGTGTGCGTGTGTATTGGCTTAGTTTTAGTTTCTTTCCTCTTCCTTTTGTAGCCATACTAAGCTCTCCCTCCCTCTCTCTTACACAGACACACAGACACACACAATGTGTACACACTGACGCACAAACATACAAGCGAATGCATGTAGACCGTTTTATTTTGCATGAGAACCATTTACAAACCACCAAAAAATGTACACCACAGTATTTAAACATGTACAGTAATTCAGATAGGACAGAAAGCAGACATCACACACACACCACCACTGCTGGAAGAAAGTTTCTAAAACAATGTTAAGTCTGTCACAAGATACATCAAACAGTTTATACAAAGACATATACATTAACACATGACATTTTCATTATGACATATTATGAGGGGGTTGTTTAACATTGCGATCTGATTATGACACATAAATTGTGACGTTTTTATAGGTAGTGATTGATTATGACCTATAAACTATGACATATATAAAGTAGCTGTTCAAATAAAATTAGATCTACAAGCCTTCCATTTATGATCTACTTGGAGAGAGAAATAAAAAAAAAAAATTTAAACCATTATTCAGCTATTTATAAAAAGTCATTCTGAAACTGACATTCAAAACTGTATTGAGTATGTTTAGAATGTACATTAAGACATACACATAAGTGGCTATTTGAATGAAAATGCATTTCAAAAGCATTACTCTTGTTACTGTATCACATACCTTCAACATGTCTTGGTGACACAGAACAATCAGAATGAGTCTGAAAACACCACATGATTCTGCTGATAAAAAAAAGGTGGGTTGAGAAAGTATGACACATAGCAAATCACAGACATTTGATGTAAACTGATGGGGGAAGGGAGAGGGGGGATGATGAACAGACCAACAATTAAAAGACTGTAAGGGCAAGACCTTACTGAGAGAGTCGAGTGCTAAAAATGAGTAATGGATCAAACATAGCAAAAATGATGTATCAATGACAGATCAACATAGCGAAAGACGATGTAGCTCATCAATGATTTGCTGGTTGATCAAACATCAATGATTTGCTGGTTGATCAAACAGATTCAGTGTCAGGGTGGTGGTGGTGGGTGGGACCCAGATCAATATTGGAGGACATATAAACACCATGACAAGATCACACAACAACAAACACTGAATTCCTGCAGTCTCCACACGACTCGTACTCTACATCCCCATCCACAAACCCATCGACTTCTACAAATAAACAATGAACACTTGATTGCACTCCGATGATAAAACACTTCCATCAGATTAGTCAACAATTTATTGAAGCGTAATGACGTACATGTTACACGATGAACAGTTTATTGTAGCGTAAATGATAACACACAATTTATTGTACTTTATGAACACCTCCACTGTAGTGAGTGAGCAGTGATGAAGGAAGGAAGGAGAAACACTGACATTTCTAAAGGACAAGAACACAGAATGCTACACAGTTTACTTGCTAACACCAAGATGAAATTTAAGTCTCAAGGTCAAGCTGGTATTTTGCAGATTATTTGCTTGTTTTGTTGTTGGTTTTGTTTGTTTAATAGATCAGAGGATTTCCATTGTAAGGGGCAGTATGCGTGTGATAGAATTGTACAGATTATTAATGAAGGGGAGGGGGGGGTGTGGAGGGGAGAAGGGTCAAGGTCCCATAACCCAGAGGTGGTAGGGAAGTGAGGTGGTAGAGACTGCAACTTTTTCTGAAGGGCAGTTACAAGGGTGATACCTCTCACCTCTCCCTGTATGCTTTACAAATTACTTTCTCCAACCCAGAACAGGGTCTGGTACCCCATTCATAGCGGGGTGTATTGGGGGTCACAGGCACCAAGTTAACCTTGTGTTCAGACTGGAAGGTGAGAGGTGTACCCCTACACCTACCCGTCCTTAACTTGGGTCAAGTGTCATCTGTGTGATTGACCTTGTGTGTAAGCCAGTGTCATGAATGTGAGTAACCAGCATATAGTGCTCCAGTACCCCAACATACAGTGCACTTGTACCCTAGTACCCCTGCACACAGTATATCAGTATTTAAGGTGGCTTTGTAAAGCGTTCTACAAGATTCCAAATGTAATTCAGTGTAAAATACCTTGCATGGCACAGTCAAGAACAAAATTACATCTTTCCTATCGGGACCGAATTAACCTCTCTCACACTCTGCTAATTTTGACCTCTTACACACATACACGCACACACAGTCCCTCTCATTTTGATCTGCTGCGCATGCGCACACGTGCACACAAGACACGCTCTCTTTTGTCTGCAATCACTTTAGTGAACAAACATTAAATCAAAGACCAACCAGTACTCTCTTTATCTGTCTCTCTCACACGTACTCTCACTCTCTCTTACACACTCACTCTCTCTCCACCATACACACACCCACACCCTCTCGACTGCACTTTCTCCAGGTTTCTGTCTGTGTCCTCAGTCCGGCCCTTAAAGCTCGCTACCAAAACATAGGACATACTAAACATGCATAATGTTGTCTTCCACCATGGGCAATAAATTATGATAGAAACAATGGCAGATCTGGGTGTTATGTGACATATACACTGAACAGTTCATCATGCCATGACAACCTGTGTTGGCTACATGTCTTCATCATGGACAATGAAATATGATAGAAACAATGGCAGGTCTGGGTGTTATGTGACATATACACTGAACGGTTTATCGTGCCATGCCAACCAGTGTCAGCTACCCGTCTGTTTCCCATCATGACCTGTGCCCATAAGTTACAACTCTACATCATCACTGCTGTGTTTAAGTCTACTGTTACCACTTTCCTGTTTATTCACAGTTCAAACCTCAAACCATTGTATTACTCCAGGATAGTTGCACGCTGTATTCCTACTGACCAGTAAAGTAATACGCAAACACTGGGCTTAGCGAATTTTTTATTTGACCAATTTCAAACAATCGCTTATGATCAACCCCACATCAAATTAAATGTTATTATTTTTAAGTGTGTCTTTTTCACAAACTTCGAACCATCAATAACTTATTAACACTATAACAGCACATTAAAACTTATGGATGGCAGTGTTTCAACTGTATGCTTTTGACCAACTTCAAATCATCAGTGTCTTACGAACCCCTCACACTGACACCTGCAGGAAACGGCTGTCATATATATTGAATGTCGTGGAACAGCATTGACGATATCAACCCATTCATATTTCAGGAACAGGTGCACTGTGTATGAACTTTTCACTGCACTTTCCGTTAAAGGCGCCTTACCACACAGTAGGCTGCATCATATAAGAAAATGTTCTGTACCGGCAGTACTTTTTGGATTTTTTTTTTTTTTGGGGGGGGGGGGGGGGGGGGGGGCTAGACACAGCCATTGACTGTAAGGAGTAGGCACAGCCGTTACACAGGGTATAGTTACCAACACAAGGTCTGGTTATATGGCACAGTCATGCAATGAGTGACAACGTCAGTAGGGACATCAAGATAAGGTGTGATGTAGGCAGACAGAGGTATCTAGCTGTGGTACAGTGATGTAATGAGTGACGTCAGTAGGGAGATGATAAGGTGTGATGCAGACAGACAGACAGTGTGACGTATCTAGCTGTGGTACAGTGATGTAATGAGTGACATCAGTAAGGAGATAACAACAAGATGTGATGCAGGCAGACAGGCAGTGTGACGTTGTCCAGTGTTGATGGAGGATTGGGAATCCTCTGACCTCGGCTCTGGTCCTCTCTTCTCACTTCCTGCAACATAAATGAAAAAATTACACCATGTTAGTATTTAGTCGTTCACACACACACACACACACACACACACTCTCTTACATATACACTCTCTCTTACACATACACTCTCTCTCTCACACACACACTCTCTCTCTTACGTTCGTGCATGCTCACACATACATACACACATTTATGTACTGTCACTCAAACATGTATACATATACACCACTCACACCACGATATCTCTCCCCCCCCCCCCCCCCCCCACTCTCCCAATCATTTATATATATATACATTTGTAGTCATGGTCAAATAATTCATCCTAGCTTTAGTTACTTGACATAGAATCACTGTGTTTGTTGTCTTAACACAATTGTTATGTTTTTTAAAATGTACACGTCAGAATTGGCTTGTACCCCCCATGGTCAGTGTCAGTCTCTTCCTCAGATCTCAGACCCAGTGGCTCTGTAGCTGGTCATCATTGGCTGTTGGTCACTTGGTGTCAGTACTTGTATTGACATGACGGGAGGTTCCAGTTCAGTGTCTATTGTGATAGCTAGATGTCTGGGATTTCCATTGCTTTCACGTTTGTTTTTCTTTAAGTGTGGTTTTCATTTACCAGAATGCTGTTGTTTTGTCCTGTTTCTTGACATGGTTTTTCTACTGTTGTAGGAGAGCTGTGTGTGGTGTGTTGGTGTTCTGTGACCAGTGTAGTGACCAGTCACATACCACACGGAGCACTCCTGCAGGACTAGAACAATGTAGAGAAACAGGATACCACCCACCAGCAGTCTGGCCACTGTACATCGCACTTCAATAAGAAAACTCAGAGAAGTCATGGTGGAAATCTCAATCCAATGGATTCAAACCCCCTGCCATCAAGTTCTTACACCAGTGACCAACACAACATGAAGCCAAGCACTGAGATCAGGGGAGAGACGGGACTTGATACTGACCAAGGGGGACAGAAGCTGCTGATTCAGGTGTGTGCACCTCCTCTCTATCCCCCTCTCACATCCTCCCTTCTCTCTGTTACAGGTGTGTCACTGGCAAGCTTCGTGCCCATGTCAGGTGTGTAGGTGTGTGTAGCCTGTCGTGTACGGTGAGTCAGTGTGCAGTATGGCGTGATTTCCCTGGTCTGCTGTCTGTCCTGGTGCTGTCTTGTCTATGTGGTGGACATTGTTCCTGGACATACATGGTGTGTGTCCACTGTCTGTGTGTACTGTCCTCCCCCCCCCCCCCACACTGATGGTAGGTAAGGTGACATGTCGGTGTGAGGTGTTCTGTCTGTAAGTCTGGTGTCCTGTTCTCTGGCTGTTTCCTGGTGTGTTGTTCATCACACTCTTCACTACAGACATGACTAACAAACTGAGTGTTTTGTGTCTTCATGGTGGACCAGCTGGGGTCTTGGTGTTGATGGGTTTGTGTAGTGTGTGGAATGTTCCGGACTGTTGGTGTCAGTCTATGACACATCTTTGATGTATGGCAGTGGCTCTTTGGTGGGCTCTAGTCACAAATGTGGGATGTAGAATAATAATAATAATAACAATAATAATTCTGTTTGTGTAGTACAGACATACATACTTTACAAGCAACTTTGGATAATACTAATAACAATAATAATTCTGTTTGTATAATTAGTACAAACATACAAACATACAACCAACTTGGGATAATAATAATAATAACAAAAATAAATCTGTTTGTATAGTACAAACATACAACCAACCAACTTGGGATACACTCCAATACATCAGTACAGGGTGAACATTACAAGACACAAGACACTTAATTGCCAAGTTCAGAGAACAGATATTTGTTTAGTGACATCATGCTCACTCCATTGACACACACATCCAGCTCACCACCCATTATATGCTTATCAGAATTATGACACAAAATGCCCTCCTCCATATACACACACATGCATAAAGGTACAGAGTGTGTAAGATAACACACACATACTTACACTAAAAAGATATATTAACCCTTTGGACTCCAGCACCCTGTCCACCAGCATCCTAACCCTAACAGTGCTACCAAAGTCAGCCCTTTGACCCCCTCACCTTATCTGTCAGATGAAGTGTTGCTGTGTTTGGTTCTCTCGGTCTTTCCTGTGAGTGGGGTCATGTGATGAACATGTCTGTACACAGATGGTAGGGAGTTCAAATCCACACCTGGGTTCAGTGGTCCACCCTCCATCATTTCCAGTGTCCCCCCCCCCCCCCAATCTTCTGGAATTGTGACTTTCAGAGATCAGAACTTCTATGTTGTTTTCCCCCCCATTTCTTTGCTGCATTCTCCCACTTTGTGTGGTGTTTTGGAGTTTTGTGACTAGTGACCAGGGTTCTGGCAGTTTTGTCCATGACAGGTCAACCTCTGCACACATTTTGTCCTTGGTGTGGTGGACCAGTGATCCCAGTGTTGAAAGGCTCTATGTCTCAGCCCACAACATTAAAAACTGGCCTATCTTATAAAACACAAACACTGAAAAGTACCTTGGTTGTGAAAGATCCTTTGGAGTAATATAAGCACGATGTTTCAAGCCCAGGCCTATTCTCTTTCACAACCAAGGTACTTTTCAGTGTTTTACCCTAAAGATCCAGCGGTCATATTTTGTTTTGGCCTATCTTATGTTTTCATCACTCTGATGGGGTCAGCCTTGTGGTTCAAAGGTCTTCTATCCCCCCCCCCCCCCTTTCCAGTCCTCCTTTCCAGGGTTTTGCACTGGCCCAGAGAGTGGCAGATTTGGATGAAGCACATATGAAACTGTAAATGGGAAGTATCCCTCTATCACAAGCCTTTCAACACTCTGACATGATGACTGGCCCACCCACTAGTCAAAAGGTGTGCAGGACTTGACCACTTACCTGTGATGGGATGGACAGACTGCCAGAACACTGGTCACCACATCACAAAGCCCTCCACTAACAACATACAAATTGTGACCCCTGAAAGTCACAATCCCAGAAGCACTGGAAATGATGAAGGGTGGACCATCACCGGCCAGACGGGATTTGACCTCCCTACCACCTACAAACATGTTCACACAACACATGACCACCACTCACACAAAAGACCAAACCAAACACACAGCCAACACTCACCTGTAGAAAGGCCTCAAGGACAGGTGGAAACACTGATGAACCTTGCCCTATAGCGCATATGGAATTACCTGCGCGCACTAGACTAAAACATAAAACTAAAATTAAAAACAAGTGTTTTGTGTTTTTTGGTTTTTTTTTCAGCTCAAAACTGGAACAAGTGTCAGATGTCAGCATACAAGACCATGGCAGTGCTGGACATGACCCACTTCACAACATGACTACACAAACCTCCCCTTCTAACTACACATGATAGATCAACTACACTGCTTTCTTTTGGACAAATAAATCATTTAAACTTGATGCCTATGTCTTGTGATGCGTTCCGTATGGTAGTCTTTTCCTTTTTCCATTTACTGTCTCATCCGTCTTTACCCCTTTCAATACTGCACTGCACTACACTGCATTACACTACACTCTAAACTGCACTACACTACACTACACAGCAGGAATTCCATCCACAACCTTAAATAAATCAAACTCAAATCTAAACATTCAACTTCCATTCTACAATCAAGAAGGTATTGTATAGAGCTGAAGTAAAACCCCATAACCCAGAGGTGGCAGGGAAGACTTCACTGACCTCAATTTTTCTCAAGACCAAACAATAACAATCCTATACCCTGAAACCTGTTCACAGCTCAATGGACTGAAAACTTGATACACAGATTTCATCTCAGCTAGATTCGAACGTACACCACTAGCCTGAAAGACAAACTCTACCTCTGTGCCAATTATCACTAGATCCATAACAACAGGGATTTCTATAACAGCATCAACACAAACTGAAAACCTGACACTCCACTTTCATTCTGCAAACAATCTGAGAAATACAGTGAACCCAAGATCAGTGTTGTCCCACATAATATGAGGTCATAGGGGAATGAGGTGGTAGAGACCTCAAACTGTTTTCAGGGCCAGCATCGTCTATCTCCTGTTTCTATAAGCTATTTCAATACTTCTACCTATCTTCTCTTTCTATAACCTATTTCAATACATTTCTACCTATCTCCTCTTTCTATAACCTATTTCAATACATTTCTACTTATCTCCTCTTTCTATAACCTATTTCTATACATTTCTACCTATCTCCTCTTTCTATAACCTATTTCTATACACTTCTACCTATCTCCTCTTTCTATAACCTATTTCAATACACTTCTACCTATCTTCTCTTTCTATAACCTATTTCTATACACTTCTACCTATCTCCTCTTTCTATAACCTATTTCAATACACTTCTACCTATCTCCTCTTTCTATAACCTATTTCAATACATTTCTACTTATCTCCTCTTTCTATAACCTATTTCTATACACTTCTTCAAAGATCCCTTTGACTTTGCAAGAAAGCTGTTTGAACAACCCAAATCAGGGACTCTCACAGTGGGCAAGGAAACCCTAGAGCAGCATCTCAGGGAAACATATTCCGATTCTCAGCGCGAGGCACCACTTGAAATCCAGAATCTGGTTTGGCCTGCAGCGCCAGAAGGAAAATTCAATAACAAACCACCAAACACTGGATGAAGTGAAGAACGTAGTAAAGAAAGCCAGAGCCAAGTCAGCACCTGGACCAAACGGAATACCATACCTGCTCTACAAGAAATGCCCAAAAGTGCTCGAGTGGCTCCACAAGATGATTCGATCAGCATGGAGGAACCAGAAGATCAGCGACCAATGGATGAGAGCTGAAGGAGTGTACATTCCGAAGGAGCAGAACTCCAGCAGCATCAATCAGTTCAGGCCAATATCACTTCTGAACGTCGAGGGGAAAATCTTCTTCTCTGTTATGGCAGCAAGATTGACAAAATACCTGACTGAAAACAAGTATCTGGATATGTCAGTCCAAAAGGGAGGCATACCAGGAATGCCTGGATGCTTGGAACATGCCACGTTGATTTGGGATGCCATCCAAAAAGCAAGAACAGAGAAGAGAAACATTGACGTAGTTTGGCTTGATCTGGCGAATGCATATGGATCAGTTCCACACGATATGATCCAGCTGGCTCTTGAAATGTATCACATCCCAGAAAACATCCGAACAATGCTGAGGAAGTATTTCCAAGGGTTCTCAATGCGGTTCTCTACCAAAGAATACACCACGGACTGGATAGACCTAGAGGTGGGCATTGCAATGGGCTGTGCAATCTCTCCCATACTGTTCGTGTTGGCAATGGAAGTCATCTTGAAAGCTGCAATGAAGAGTTCAGGTCCAGTGAATCTGGGAGATGGATACCAGATGCCTCCTCTGAAAGCTTTCATGGATGACACAACAGTCTTGTCCACGGATGAGGAAGAGACACACCAAATCTTAAAGCAGCTGGATGAGCTGGTGGCCTCTTCAAGAATGAGGTTCAAACCTAAGAAATCCCGAAGTCTCTCACTGCGAAAAGGAAAAGTGGCAGATTCAGTCAAATTCATGGTAGCCAACCAAGCCATCCCCACTGTCACAGAAGAGCCAGTAAAAAGTCTCGGAAGATGGTATGATGACTCCCTGAAAGACACACAAAGGGGATGTGAAACCAAGCAAACAGCAGAAGAAGGCCTGAAGAAAATAGATAACTGCGGACTGCCAGGCAAATACAAAGTCTGGTGTCTACAGTTCATGCTGATACCAAAGCTGCTGTGGCCACTGCTAATCTATGACATTTGCACCAGCACAGTCGAAGCAATGGAAGCCAAAATCAACAAATACACAAGAAAATGGCTCGGTGTCCCACCTGGTCTCACTGATGTTGCATTCTACTGTCGTCAAGCAATGCTGAAGCTACCTCTCAAATCCATAGTGGAGGAATACAAAGTTGGAAAAGCAAGACTGTTGAGCATGCTGGAGGAATCGGAAGACAATATCGTGAGATCAGTTCATCCAAAGCTGAGAACTGGCAGAAAGTGGAAAGTCCAAGAGGCTGTAAACAATGCCAAGAGAAACCTCAGCATCAAAGAAATAATTGGACACACGCAAACCAACAGACAGGGACTGGGAGCAACAAAAATGCAGTGGTGGTCCAAAGCCAAAGGGAAGGAAAAAAGAGACATGATCATACAGGAGTTGAAGGAAGAAGAAGATGTCAAAAGAGTGCAGAAGGCAGTCCAGCAAGGTCAACAGGGGCAATGGACAACATGGGACAGTGCACTCCAAAGAAGTCTCAGCTGGAACGATATGTGGCACATGGCTCCTCTAAGGATAAGCTTCCTCCTCAGATCTGTATATGACCTGCTCCCCTCGAATGCAAACTTAGTGAAATGGGGGAAAGCAGACGACCCAGCATGTCCGCTCTGTCAGAAGAAACAAACAGTGGAACATGTCCTAAGCTCTTGCAAAGTAGCGCTAGCCCAAGGAAGGTATACATGGAGGCACAACCAAGTTCTGAAAGTG
The DNA here is from genome assembly GCA_030674185.1 of Monoplex corrugatus. Taxonomy (NCBI): domain Eukaryota; kingdom Metazoa; phylum Mollusca; class Gastropoda; order Littorinimorpha; family Ranellidae; genus Monoplex; species Monoplex corrugatus. The sequence goes on from JAPXFY010000016.1 coordinate 70,331, forward strand.
ATCACAGATGTGGTTAGCGAAAAAACCATGACCCCAAACGCACCAATTGCTATGACAACGTTCTACAAAGCAGGAGGGAAACAGGTCTGGCCCGAAAGGGCTATGACAACCAGCACATTGCCAAAGGGTCTTCTGGATGGAGCAGTCGACTGGGAGTGTACAGCAGACCTCCCAGAGTGGAGAAATTACCCAGATGTCATCAGCAAGACAGGCATGCGACCAGACATCGCTCTCCACTCTGACTCCTCGAAACAAGTGATTCTGATAGAACTCACTGTGCCATACGAAAGCAGAATGGAAGAAGCACATATCTACAAGACCGAAAAATACGCCGGTCTTGCCAGCACCCTGAAGAAAGCAGGTCTGCGGGTCAAAATCTTCGCCATAGAGGTCGGGGCAAGAGGGTTTGTGGGCACCTCCGCTTATGATCTCATGAAACAACTCGCCATTTCTGGGAAGAAGAGGACTAGAGCCCTTAAAGCGATGGCAGAGGCAGCAGAAAGGACCTCAAGCTGGATCTGGGCAAGGAGGAACCAAAAAAGTGAACTTCATAAGGATTAAATTCCCTACAGATGATGTGTGCCCCGTTAGCACATTGGTAAAACCGCGTACCGCAGTTCTGAAGCGCAGAATCGCCCAGGTTCGATCCCCGGCGTGGGAAAAAAAAAAAAAAAAAAAAATAGACAACAGCAGAAGGGCATCCAGGAGTCATGACCTGGATGTGGCCCGGCCCCCGAGAGTGTAAGGAATTCAGGGCCGAAACACTTGTCTAAAGGGGGTTACTTCTCTGAAGACCTTCTGTTGTCTAGCTCTCCCTAGAGTTTCTTTCTACCTGCACATGGTCAGTCCATTGACTTCCGGGAATAGTTCGGAGGACATTCGGGAAAGACCGAAGGACACTGGGAAAGACTAGATCTGCGGGCTTTGTGGGTTGGCTTCCCACCTTGCTTTTGATAACATGCCACGAGTTTTTCAAATGAAAGATGCTCCCAGGATTCACCGAAAGGGGGAGAGAATGATGAATCCATCGGCACTGAATCCATCACGACTGGAAACGCACAACGGACCATGATTAATGACCAGTTGGAATTTCCGTGTGCGTGTGGAAGGAGATTCACCACCAAACGCGGCATGAAGATCCACAGGACAAAAATGGGCTGTTTGAAGACACATACGAACCAGCAGCAGCGCACTGCGATAGCAGGTGAGACGTTGGATGACCAAGGCCAGGAATTAAACCATAGTGCCAAGGACATCCACGCTGACGGTTCTGATGCGGATTTTGCACAAGCTCTTAACGCCAAACGTGGAAAACTCAATTTGCCGCCTGCCGGTGCAAAAGAACAATGGGAGAAATTAGATGAGGAACTTGTCCTTAAGCTGAATGCGCTAATAGGGAACAGTACGCTGGAACACAAACTTGACACATACGGAGACATCATATACTCTATCTGCAGGGACACTTATGGAGTGAAGCAGCCAAAGACAAAAACGCCTCCCCAGAAATCCAGAAGACAGCAACAGATGGAGAGCATCCGGAGGGAGAAAAGGAAGCTTAAAAAGCGAATGAAAACTGCCTCAATATTCGAGAAGCAAGGGCTCCTGGAACTCTGGAAAGATCTGAAGGCCAAACACAATGCTCTCAGCAAAGTGGAATCAGCAAGGCGAAGAAAGAGCAAAAAGAAGAAGACTCAAGATCGTTTCTTCAAAGATCCCTTTGACTTTGCAAGAAAGCTGTTTGAACAACCCAAATCAGGGACTCTCACAGTGGGCAAGGAAACCCTAGAGCAGCATCTCAGGGAAACATATTCCGATTCTCAGCGCGAGGCACCACTTGAAATCCAGAATCTGGTTTGGCCTGCAGCGCCAGAAGGAAAATTCAATAACAAACCACCAACACTGGATGAAGTGAAGAACGTAGTAAAGAAAGCCAGAGCCAAGTCAGCACCTGGACCAAACGGAATACCATACCTGCTCTACAAGAAATGCCCAAAAGTGCTCGAGTGGCTCCACAAGATGATTCGATCAGCATGGAGGAACCAGAAGATCAGCGACCAATGGATGAGAGCTGAAGGAGTGTACATTCCGAAGGAGCAGAACTCCAGCAGCATCAATCAGTTCAGGCCAATATCACTTCTGAACGTCGAGGGGAAAATCTTCTTCTCTGTTATGGCAGCAAGATTGACAAAATACCTGACTGAAAACAAGTATCTGGATATGTCAGTCCAAAAGGGAGGCATACCAGGAATGCCTGGATGCTTGGAACATGCCACGTTGATTTGGGATGCCATCCAAAAAGCAAGAACAGAGAAGAGAAACATTGACGTAGTTTGGCTTGATCTGGCGAATGCATATGGATCAGTTCCACACGATATGATCCAGCTGGCTCTTGAAATGTATCACATCCCAGAAAACATCCGAACAATGCTGAGGAAGTATTTCCAAGGGTTCTCAATGCGGTTCTCTACCAAAGAATACACCACGGACTGGATAGACCTAGAGGTGGGCATTGCAATGGGCTGTGCAATCTCTCCCATACTGTTCGTGTTGGCAATGGAAGTCATCTTGAAAGCTGCAATGAAGAGTTCAGGTCCAGTGAATCTGGGAGATGGATACCAGATGCCTCCTCTGAAAGCTTTCATGGATGACACAACAGTCTTGTCCACGGATGAGGAAGAGACACACCAAATCTTAAAGCAGCTGGATGAGCTGGTGGCCTCTTCAAGAATGAGGTTCAAACCTAAGAAATCCCGAAGTCTCTCACTGCGAAAAGGAAAAGTGGCAGATTCAGTCAAATTCATGGTAGCCAACCAAGCCATCCCCACTGTCACAGAAGAGCCAGTAAAAAGTCTCGGAAGATGGTATGATGACTCCCTGAAAGACACACAAAGGGGATGTGAAACCAAGCAAACAGCAGAAGAAGGCCTGAAGAAAATAGATAACTGCGGACTGCCAGGCAAATACAAAGTCTGGTGTCTACAGTTCATGCTGATACCAAAGCTGCTGTGGCCACTGCTAATCTATGACATTTGCACCAGCACAGTCGAAGCAATGGAAGCCAAAATCAACAAATACACAAGAAAATGGCTCGGTGTCCCACCTGGTCTCACTGATGTTGCATTCTACTGTCGTCAAGCAATGCTGAAGCTACCTCTCAAATCCATAGTGGAGGAATACAAAGTTGGAAAAGCAAGACTGTTGAGCATGCTGGAGGAATCGGAAGACAATATCGTGAGATCAGTTCATCCAAAGCTGAGAACTGGCAGAAAGTGGAAAGTCCAAGAGGCTGTAAACAATGCCAAGAGAAACCTCAGCATCAAAGAAATAATTGGACACACGCAAACCAACAGACAGGGACTGGGAGCAACAAAAATGCAGTGGTGGTCCAAAGCCAAAGGGAAGGAAAAAAGAGACATGATCATACAGGAGTTGAAGGAAGAAGAAGATGTCAAAAGAGTGCAGAAGGCAGTCCAGCAAGGTCAACAGGGGCAATGGACAACATGGGACAGTGCACTCCAAAGAAGTCTCAGCTGGAACGATATGTGGCACATGGCTCCTCTAAGGATAAGCTTCCTCCTCAGATCTGTATATGACCTGCTCCCCTCGAATGCAAACTTAGTGAAATGGGGGAAAGCAGACGACCCAGCATGTCCGCTCTGTCAGAAGAAACAAACAGTGGAACATGTCCTAAGCTCTTGCAAAGTAGCGCTAGCCCAAGGAAGGTATACATGGAGGCACAACCAAGTTCTGAAAGTGATCACAGATGTGGTTAGCGAAAAAACCATGACCCCAAACGCACCAATTGCTATGACAACGTTCTACAAAGCAGGAGGGAAACAGGTCTGGCCCGAAAGGGCTATGACAACCAGCACATTGCCAAAGGGTCTTCTGGATGGAGCAGTCGACTGGGAGTGTACAGCAGACCTCCCAGAGTGGAGAAATTACCCAGATGTCATCAGCAAGACAGGCATGCGACCAGACATCGCTCTCCACTCTGACTCCTCGAAACAAGTGATTCTGATAGAACTCACTGTGCCATACGAAAGCAGAATGGAAGAAGCACATATCTACAAGACCGAAAAATACGCCGGTCTTGCCAGCACCCTGAAGAAAGCAGGTCTGCGGGTCAAAATCTTCGCCATAGAGGTCGGGGCAAGAGGGTTTGTGGGCACCTCCGCTTATGATCTCATGAAACAACTCGCCATTTCTGGGAAGAAGAGGACTAGAGCCCTTAAAGCGATGGCAGAGGCAGCAGAAAGGACCTCAAGCTGGATCTGGGCAAGGAGGAACCAAAAAAGTGAACTTCATAAGGATTAAATTCCCTACAGATGATGTGTGCCCCGTTAGCACATTGGTAAAACCGCGTACCGCAGTTCTGAAGCGCAGAATCGCCCAGGTTCGATCCCCGGCGTGGGAAAAAAAAAAAAAAAAAAAAAAAATAGACAACAGCAGAAGGGCATCCAGGAGTCATGACCTGGATGTGGCCCGGCCCCCCGAGAGTGTAAGGAATTCAGGGCCGAAACACTTGTCTAAAGGGGTTACTTCTCTGAAGACCTTCTGTTGTCTAGCTCTCCCTAGAGTTTCTTTCTACCACTTCTACCTATCTCCTCTTTCTATAACCTATTTCAATACATTTCTACTTATCTCCTCTTTCTATAACCTATTTCAATACACTTCTACCTATCTCCTCTTTCTATAACCTATTTCTATACACTTCTACCTATCTCCTCTTTCTATAACCTATTTCAATACATTTCTACTTATCTCCTCTTTCTATAACCTATTTCTATACACTTCTACCTATCTCCTCTTTCTATAACCTATTTCAATACACTTCTACCTATCTCCTCTTTCTATAACCTATTTCAATACACTTCTACCTATCTCCTCTTTCTATAACCTATTTCAATACATTTCTACCTATCTCCTCTTTCTATAACCTATTTCAATACACTTCTACCTATCTTCTCTTTCTATAACCTATTTCAATACACTTCTACCTATCTCCTCTTTCTATAACCTATTTCAATACATTTCTACTTATCTCCTCTTTCTATAACCTATTTCAATACACTTCTACCTATCTCCTCTTTCTATAACCTATTTCTATACACTTCTACCTATCTCCTCTTTCTATAACCTATTTCAATACATTTCTACTTATCTCCTCTTTCTATAACCTATTTCTATACACTTCTACCTATCTCCTCTTTCTATAACCTATTTCAATACACTTCTACCTATCTCCTCTTTCTATAACCTATTTCAATACACTTCTACCTATCTCCTCTTTCTATAACCTATTTCAATACATTTCTACCTATCTCCTCTTTCTATAACCTATTTCAATACACTTCTACCTATCTTCTCTTTCTATAACCTATTTCAATACACTTCTACCTATCTCCTCTTTCTATAACCTATTTCAATACATTTCTACTTATCTCCTCTTTCTATAACCTATTTCAATACACTTCTACCTATCTCCTCTTTCTATAACCTATTTCAATACACTTCTACCTATCTCCTCTTTCTATAACCTATTTCTATACACTTCTACCTATCTCCTCTTTCTATAACCTATTTCTATACACTTCTACCTATCTCCTCTTTCTATAACCTATTTCAATACATTTCTACCTATCTCCTCTTTCTATAACCTATTTCTATACATTTCTACCTATCTCCTCTTTCTATAACCTATTTCTATATACTTCTACCTATCTCCTCTTTCTATAACCTATTTCAATACATTTCTACCTATCTTCTCTTTCTATAACTTATTTCAATGAATTTCTGCCTATCTCCTCTTTCTATAACCTATTTCAATACACTTCTACCTATCTTCTCTTTCTATAACTTATTTCAATGAATTTCTGCCTATCTCCTCTCTCCATGCGTTTTTGTCGATCTCCTCCTTCTAAAACCTATTTCCATATGTTTCTGGGAAGCATAACTACAACGACAAGAGATACAGAAGACAAACTTACAGCATAAACATCACACCAGGAACAGTCTGAAAAATAAGTTACCATCACTCAAGACATTGAGAGCCGGCACAGAGTTACACAAAGACACACACAAAATTACAAAACCCAATATTCACATTAGACTGACCGTGATGTGGTGAAGAGGAATGGAACACATGTCCATCAGCCAGGATCCGACCATCAGGACCAAAGTGATAATCCAGATGTTGTTTGGCCCGTGTTGTCATCACCAGGCTCTTTGAAGTTGTCGTTGGCGATGTGGTGGTGGTGGTAGTGGTAGTGGATGTGGTAGTAGTTGTGAAGACTTCTGCCAGACAGAATCAGAAAACATGTTTAAAAAAGCACACACAGCACAATGGCACGTGGACTAGACAAACATATTACGGAAGAAAATAAACTATGAGTCACATGCAGGAAAAAGTCAAAATATCTAGAGAGAAAAAACAAGACAAAGGATTGCAGAAATACACACACGCACCCCATTCCTCCCCCTATACATACGTAGGCTCAAATAGTTAACTGCACAAATAAAAGCGAGCACACACATATGCGCACACACTGCCAAACACACCCCCAAGCACACACAACATAAACAGACCCATACACACACGCACGCACATAAACTCACATACCACAACCAAATGCACATCCACAAAGACTGCCACACATACACACACACTCTCACAAATACCCAAAACACACACACACACACACACACACACACACACACACACACACACACACACACACACACACACACAAACTGACTTAAACACATGTACACACACAAACACACCATAAACCACAAACACGTAAACACACAGACACCCACAAACACACCAACATGCATCCCCAAACATGTCCACACACACGCCGATGACCACACACATACCAACAAACACACACACCAGGCACTCACTCACTCTTAAGGGAGGCAACACACCATAACCTACACATCCTGACCTGTCCCATTTCTCTCCCCTGGCCTCTCAACATCAAAACAAACAGGAGTAATACAGGGTGGGGGACACACACAAGTACACACACGCTCATGCAGGCACGAACGCACACACACACGCACACAATGTACACACAGACAGAAATATAGGAGTGTTTTCCGAAATCTAAAAATGGATCTTTGGAGATAAAAAAAATATTGCTGTTTACTCTGGTTCTAATCTAAATAAAACTACACATTCACTGATATGTTGATTATAAACTACAGATGAGCCATAACTGATAATCGTTTATCGTCAATGTCACTGTGTACTTTTCACATCGAGTATACAGGGGTGCAAAAAACGCTGGTTTTTTTCATTAAGAGTATTCCAAACTTGTGCTTTTTCTGAAAGAAACCAAAACAAAACAAACAAAAAATTGGTCTCAAAAAATAGAAAAATTACAGACGATGAGAACATTATTTCTTAAAAACTGTGTCACAGTGACATTTTCAAAAATCAAATTTTGATGTCTGTCAGAATGTTGTGATCGATGTAATGACAGAAATGTAGGCATAAAGTTAACAATGACTGCTCCCTTTTTTCTGATAGAAAACATTGCCAAAAGTTATTTCTCTCTCTCTTTCAACCATTGCATGCAACAATGCAGTGCTGTGAAACATCTGTTAAGTATTTTGGCTTGTGTCATCTGGTAAGAGCAGGGGATATTTTTCAGTGCCTCAGTGGTGTAACACCAGTTTTGGGGGCAGTAAAAGACTTGGGAAAATCCGGACTGTAAGTTCACAGGAACCTGTCCTGGAATCAAACTTCATTTAGACCTAAAACTTTTTTTTTCTTCTTTTTTTTTGGGGGGGGGGGGGGGGGAGGGGGTGTTCAACTGGAAGGAGCAACAATTTTTCAAACCGCTTTTCATCACTGGTGTTGACAGTCATTCATATAACGCTGAAATTCATTACACCTGGGATAGGACTGTCACATCACAGGCAGAATTACTGTATTTCCAATATATAACACTTCTGTATGTTTATTTCTATATATATACTTTAACTGATGCATGGAATGAAACAATATCATGCTCTGAAGGGAACTGAAACTATTTCACAGTAATATTACCTGGTACCACTTCATCTGAACCTGAAGATATGATGGATCAAGATTTCTGTTTTCAAATTCAAGCCTAATGGATTCTACTATCACCAGCTCTGCTATGTATTCTGATGAGTGCAAATCAGGGACATATTTGGATGCACAAGAAATAGGAAGTAATGACAATAAAGACGGGTGTGTACATGGTCATTCGACAGGTCTACACTTTGGCAAGTGCACAGCAAGCACATTTAATACCCTACCCCAAAACTGGAAATCATATTTATACATGTGCACAGCAAGCACATTTATCTTTTAGCCTACCCCAAAACTGGAAATCATATTTATACATGTGCACAGCAAGCACATTTATCTTTTACCCTACCCCAAAACTGGAAATCATATTTATACATGTGCACAGCAAACACATATACAAACACATATACACAAAAAGACACACACACACACACATACACGAAACACACACACAAACACACACACACACACACACACACACACACACACACACACAGACTGACCATAAAGCACCATCTCTCTCTGGTCCTGACCCAGGTAGTTACTGCCCACACACAGGTATCACACACACACACACACACACACATACACGAAACACACACACACACACACACACACACACACACACACATACACACACACACACACACACACACACACACACACACACACACACACAGACTGACCATAAAGCACCATCTCTCTCTGGTCCTGACCCAGATAGTTACTGCCCACACACAGGTACTGTCCGTAGTCCGTCTTGTCCAGCTTCTTCACCCTCAGGCTGAGAGTGATGGCGTCCGTCAGATCCTCACGGAAGATGTAGATGTCGTATTTGTCTGACTTCCTCAAGGCCTTGCCGTCACGCCGCCATTCCGTCACAGCTTGCGGCCTGGCCGATATGACGCAATCCAAGATGGTTTCCTTCCCCATGATCTGACCAATCCGCTTGGTAGGCAGGTGGACTTCCGGTGGATCTGTGGAAAACACAGATGATAATTGTACCCACAGAACAATCATACAATAACTGAATCCATACAAGACCTGCCAGCACATGGGGTTTGGCACAGGCAAAGGGTGTCTGCCAGATAACTGCTGGCATACCTGATTTGAGTGCACATGGAATTATCCGACTGTGATGTTATTGTTGTTGTTAAGGTTGTTATTGTTATTGTTGTTCAAAGCCCAGCCAACTGCACAGAGCCATATCAGGGCTATAACCTTCTAAAATGTACACCATACCTCATTGGAAAAAAAATAAAGAACACCTGGAAAAAAAATTAAGTAGGCCTACATATATCAATGCATTCACGCACATAATCTAAGGATACGTCCCTGGCACTGACCACTACCTCCAATTCATCACCAGGAGATATAAAAAACAAACCTGAATGCTAATGCAAACATAACTAAGGACATTAAACATATAACCAGGTCTAAATTATCCACAACTGCTTCTGCTGATCACATTTCCTCAGACCCTTCTCTACATAAAAAAACAGAAAAGACCAGTCAAATTTCCAGTCTCGCCCTCATGGATCTTCAGCTGTGGGCTGGATGCAAATTGTACAGTATTTGGAAAAGAGGTAGGCACCACAAAGTTTGCACTTTGCCTACAGAAAGGATTATAGTTAAACCCAGGGTTAATGGACCTGGTCAGCCCTGTCAGGACAGTCCAACTAGAAGAGGGACAACGTTGATTTTAAAACCCTTGAATGTTTCAGGTTTGGGTAAATGTCATCACACCTCACAGGTAAGTTCCTGAGCCAGAGGTTGTTCTACATGTGGCAATCACCACACCTGCAGAACTGCGAGCATCAGAAGGTGAGAGAGTGAGAAAAGGATGATTGCACACCCCGTCCACACTAAAACTCCCCTGGTGGTCAGGCAGGCTGGAACCACAAGGCTTTCAATTAACAGCTATGACAAAAGACTGTGGCGATGGAGACATGGTCATGATGGTGACAGGGACAGGCAGAGGAAGCAGCTGTCTGTAGCATAGGACTCTGCAGGTAGGTGGTTGTGGACTGATGGTCGTCCATTGTAAATCTGAGGCAGATGTGATGTTTGCAATCTCCCACAGCGGCAGAGCAGCCCTTTCCAGGGACAGTTCTGCTCTCCCCAAAGGGGAAACAAAGAGGAAGACAAATCCTGCCTCATACTCACAGGTACCTGGCAGACAGCCTACACTGACTGACTATCCAATTCTGCCATCCACACATGAAAACAAGAAACAACAGAAAGAAAACAGTTCTAAACTTTGAAGCATGGAATGTCCAAAGCCTACATTACAAAGATGACATACCATCTTGAACGACTTGTGCTTCGCCAGCTTTTCTCCCATTTGACCTCTCATTCACTTCTCAGCGATCACCAGTCTGCTTACAGGCCTGGCCATTCTACAGAAACTGTTCTTTTACGCATTGTAAATGATCTTTTGAATGCTATTGACCAAGACAAAATATCTGTTCTTCTACTTTTGGACCTTTCTGCTGCCTTTGACACAATAGATCATGACATCCTTCTCTCACGCCTGAATACAACATTTGGAATTACAAATATCGTGCTCAACTGGTTTCGATCATATCTCTCTGACAGAAAGCAAATTGTTCTAGTAGACGGAAATAGATCCTCTGAATCTACTCTTACTTTCGGCGTTCCTCAGGGCTCTGTTCTGGGCCCTGTTCTTTTCATACTCTACACCACTCCACTCACTCATCTCATTGATACTCATTCCATTCGTCATGAAATGTATGCTGATGATACTCAACTGGAACATTCTGATACGCTTTCAAACTACGATAATCTCATTCAATCTCTCCAAGATAGTGTCACAGAAGTTAAAAATTGGATGACCAAAAACAAACTGAAACTAAATGATGACAAGACTGAAGCTCTTAGACTCCTTCCTCCATCAGTTGATGCCACTTCCCTACCTCCTACTTTTGACCTAGGAAATACGCCCGTCTCATTTTCAGACAATGTACGTGACCTTGGCTTTTTCCTTGATAAAGAGATGTCCATGAAACATCATATCAGTAAAACCTGTCAAGTAGCCTACCATGAACTCAGACGCATCAGCTCTATACGTCGCTACCTCACAGTTGATGCAACAAAAACACTTGTCAGTTCTTGTGTACTATCTAGACTAGACTACTGCAATTCTCTTCTTGTCGGTTCTCCACATACCCTGATCAGACCACTACAACAAGTACAGAACTCAGCAGCCAAAATAGTGTGCAAAGCAAAAAGATCGGCACATTGTACACCCCTTCTACGAGAGTTACACTGGTTACCTATTGAACAAAGAATCAAATACAAAGCTTCTTGTCTCTGCTACCAAGTCATAATTGGCACTGCGCCTAAATACCTTTCTGACATCTTTACGATCTATGTACCACCCAGATCTCTTCGCTCTGCTACCGATGATAGAACATTCCGCGTTCCAAAATATAAACGAGAGAGGCATGGTGGTCGAGCTTTTTCATCATCTGCTGTGCAGATGTGGAACTCCTTGCCTCACAATCTCCGTCACAGCCCTTCATTTCCCTCCTTTAAAACTAGTCTGAAGACTTTTCTCTTCCAGCAACATTTCTTGTAGACCCTCTTTCTGCCGCTCTGTATTCTTGATGTGCGTGTTTTTGGGTGTGAATGCGTGCGCGTGTGTGTTTGTGTGTGTGCGTGCGTGCGTGTGTGTGTGGTTTGTGTGTGTGTGTCTGTGCGTGTTTGTGTGTGTGTTGGTGTGTGTCTGTGAGTTCGTGTGCTTGTTTTACTTTTTATTGTTGTTGTAAAGCGCTTTGTGCAAGTGGAAAGCGCTCATAAATAACCATTTATTATACCAGGTGGCGTAAACCTCTCATCGCCAGAATGTTAGACAGCTTTAAGACTGACACAACTGTCACAAGGAGACGACACAATCTATTGGACTGGAGTTTTGAGACTGTTCAAGAGGGTTTCACCAAACTGATATTATATGCGTTCCACCCAAATCTGCCAGCACTTATCTGGCTGACTCCCTGAACCTGCGCAAAACACTGTCCAGTGGTAAGGTCTTGTAATGTGGAATCCTGAAGAGGTTTCTATGAAACACAATCTACACCACCAGAATGATGGAAACATCATGATGGGCAGTGAACAGGGCAGTTTTTAATGTTGTGGGCTGGGACTGAAATTGATGTATCAGAGCTTAACAACACGGCTCTATCAAAAGAAAACCCATGATATATGATCAAAGAATTCGCGATGTTGGATTCGCCATGGGTACCAAACTCACAAAGACTCTGGAAAACTTACCCTGTGGTATGGATGATCGCTTGATGACTTTGCATCTTCAACTCACAGAAGACCGCTCCGCTATAGTCATCATTACTAACTCATCATCGATAACAACTCTAGACAATATCAAAGAAGCCTTCTATGAAGACCTCAACCATTTCATTGCCAGTCAACCACAAAGACAAGCTCATCATTCTTGGAGACTTCAATGCTCATATGTGTGAGTGGACTACTGCACTTGGCCAACCTTCCTTGGATGCTATGGCATAAAAAAATACAAATCTAATGGAGAAGGAAGAGGTCTGTTAAGACTTTAAAGATGTTATGATAATAACCAGTCATGGTATAGCGGTTAGAGCAATGGACTACCGACTGGAAGGTTTTGGGTTTGAACCCCCATCAGACCATTTAAAAATCACTATGGGATTTTTCAGCTCCAACAAACTCCTACCCAGAGCTGAACATGCTCAATGTAAGATTGGGACCACATAGCCAAGTCTCATCCACTTCACACATGTGTCATTGAGAATGTTGCTCAAATCTTCTGACCAACACTGCAAGTGTCTTATCTCTCAGGCCTGGTTCACACCAGGATATATCTTGACAGTAAGTGTAGAGTACAGCCCTGTCACACAATCTCAATACTTGATGGAACTCCATAGCATCATGATTATCATCCTCATCATCATCATCATTGCTTTGTACAACTGTGCCAGCTTCCGTGGCCATTAAGGTGGCGTGGAAAATTGGACCAAAAACAAAAAAACAAAAACAAAAAAAAACAGAAATAGGTGAACACAAAGGAAATCTCCCTAAGTGTGACGATCCTAAAAAAAAAAGTAATTTAAAAAAAAAAAAAAAGGATGCTATGATCATTTACATTTTACAAGAGGAAAAACGGTAAAACCTTAAGCAATAATCATCATAGGATGTCCTCCCAATATCCTACCCTCTTATCCAGTCTCACCGTCTTACCCAGTCCTACCATGGTACCCAGTCCCTTTGTCTTACCCAGTCCCACCGTCTTACCCAGTGGTAAGTCCCACCGTCTTAACCAGTCCCACTGTCTTACCCAGTCCCAGTCTTACCCAGTCCCACCGTCTTACCCAGTCCCACTGTCTTACCCAGTTGACTCCCACACCCATCACATGTTAGTCATTTGTTAACACAGCGAGTGTACAGCGGTTCTATCTCTGATTGCACCTTTCTGTCGTCTGATTATAACGCAAAGTCAACTTGACCCTGTTGACTCCTGCACCCTGTCCACCAGCATCCTGCACTGTCAATCATGCTAGCAAAGGAAAATATTACCTCTCTGACTCCCTCACCCTATCCATCAGCTTCTTCCCGAAAGCTGTTGGACAGGATGAGGCAATCAAAGAATTAAGCTTTTGCAGAGGGTGGATAGGGTACAGGAGGAGTCAAACGTTCAGCAGTGACAGAGCCAGACAAAAAGTGCAAATAAGGACAGACAGAGACAATGATAATGATAGTCTTTTTTTCCATCAGAAGTTATTAGCTAAAAGTCATTTTATCTGACTTGCCTGTACATATATGCTGGGTGTTTTCACGTTTCCATATGCCAGCCATTGGCATGGCTTACAGTATATCTAATGATCATATACACACAATATAGCTTCAAGCACTAGCAGGTCAGCACACATGCTGACCTGGCTGATTAGGAAAATCCCCAAGTTTTATCCATCAGACAGAGGTGCCTGGGGACTTGAATACAGGATCTTCTGACTGAAGTCTGACATATACCATTCGACTACTGTGCCCCTTAGAGAGAGAGAGAGAGACAGACAGACAGACAGACAGACAGAGGCAGAGAGACAGAGACAAAGATCAAGAGGAGAGACAGAGAGTGAGAGACAGAGACAGACAGAAACAGACAGAAAGACAAAGAGAGTGACAGACCAACAGACAGTGACACATACTTACATACATATACATACATACATACATATATACATACATACATACATACATACATACATACATACATACATACATACATACATACATACATACATACATACATACATACATACAGAGTCAACAAGAAGAACATGACTTACAATCAACAATCACACGGATGGCCTTGGTGACGGCAGGAGGAACCCCGTTATCAGCATAACACTCGTAGATATCGTCACAGCTCCTGGAGACGTTGTAGATGACCAGGATGGGGCCTTCTGATCCCACACCTGGTGACAAATGTAATCATCATCATCAATGCCATCACCTTCATCATCATCATCATCACCAATCATCATATCATTACCATCATTATCAACATGACTTGTCAACACACTTTTTGATGTTGTAGATAACCATTAACCAGTATGGGGCCTTCTGATCCCACACCTGGTGACAAATGTAATCATCATCATCATCATCATCATCACCACTGCCATCACCTTCATCATCATCATCATTACCAATAATCACATCATTACCATCATTATCAACATAAGACTTGTCAACACACTTTTTGATGTTGTAGATAACCATTAACCAGTATGGGACCTTCTGATCCCACACCTGGTGACATAACGTCACTGTCATCACCATTAGCGTCATCATCACCATCTTTACCATCATCATCATTATCAACGGGTGAATATCATCACAGCTTCTTGATACATTGTAGATAACCACTAACCAGTATGGAACCTTCTGACCCAACATCTGGTGACATATTACCACTATAATCATCATCACCACCATCGCATCACTGCCATCGTCATCACTGTAAACGTAACACTCATGAATATCTACACAACTTCTTGATATTGTGTGGATAACTAGTAGTAGTATGGGACCTTCTGATCTGGCACCTAGCAAGATAATTATCATCATCACCATCACCATCACCACCACCACTACCACCATCATCATCATCATTTGTCAACACAGACGACCAGTATGGGACCTTGTCATTTTAATACCAGTTGAAGTTATTATCATCAATGTTAAAAGCCCAGCTGACTGCTCAGAGCCATATCAAAGCTATAATTATCTAAAAAAAAAAAAAGAGTACAGACATCAGTGATCCTGGAAAATAAACACCTGGAAAAGAAAATACACATGGCATTCATGCAAACAATCTAAGAATATATGTCCTTGGTTTTGCATTCAACCCAATTTATCACCGTGGAGTGGGGTGGGGATGGGGGTAAAAAAAAAAAGGAAACCTGAATACAAGCACACAGGCACACACAAAGTACACAGTTCATAGAAAGTTACATACATAGAAACTGGCCTGTAGTACCTAACACTGTCATTAAGGAGTTCACCTTTCCTAAAAATTCAATCAAAATATGTCCCCAATTATCAATCCTAACAGACATAAACTGATAAAGCATGCAAGGCTTTATGGAAAACATACTGGTAAGTGGATCAGCAAGACAGAAAATGAATGTGAGACTGAGAGAGACTGAGAGAGACTGAGAGAGAGAGAGTGAGAGTGAGAGAGAGAGAGAGAGAGAGAGAGAGAGAGAGAGAGAGAGAGAGAGAGAGAGAGAGAGCAGGCTGGGTAAGAGGAGAAGACAGTTTCCTCTGAAAATTGGCCGGGGTCCAGGGGCAACGTCCCTGTTGGTGGTCTGGGGGGCTTTCTTTGCCCCCCAGAAGCTGAAGAATTTCTGTAGTTTTGAGGCATTATGGATGCATTTCCTGATGGCAAATACAATAATTCAGTAATATTTCCTCTGAAAAAAATTTTTTCCCTCTGAAAGTAGGAGTTCATCCGCTGAAATCAGTGGATCCGCTGAGAGTTACCCAGCTTGGAGAGAGAGAGAGAGAGAGAGAGAGAGAGAGAGAGAGAAGAGAGAGGGAGAGAGAGAGAGAGATGACAAAGCAAAGGAGCAAGACAGACAAGGTGAAATTCACAGGAAGTGGGGACACTATACAGTATACTTAAACCGCCAGCATTCCCACAAGGGGTGAAATATGAGTAGTGTCATTATTCTTCTCATCATCATGGTTGTCATAATTATCTTATCAAAATCATCACTATCACAGTATCAGTATCACCATTACCAACAATACTGACCTTACACCAGCACACACACACACAGAGTCGCAAAGTGAACACTTCTCCACCAATGTGTACCCGCACTTCAAGAGTTTACTACTGATCATGATTCATATGGCATTGTGTTATCATTCTTGTACATTGTTTATGACTACAGGTATAAATGTAGGCTATGTCTTGATGGTTGAATTCTGTATGTATTCGTTTGTGTGTGTGTGTCTGTCTGTGTGTAAATGTGTGTGTGTATGTGTGTGTGTGTGTGTGTGTGTGTGTGTGTGTCTGTTGTGTGTGTCTGTCTGTGTGTAAATGTGTATGTCTACAGTGTGTGTGTGTGTGTGTAAATGTGTGTGTGTGTGTGTGTGTGTGTGTGTGTGTGTGTGTGTGTGTGTGTGTGTGTGTGTACAGTGTGTGAGTGTATGTGTGTGTGTGTGTCTGTGTGTCAGTGTGTCTGTGTGTGTGTGTCTGTGTGTGTGTGTGTGTCTGTGTGTGTGTCTGTGTGTGTGTGTCTGTGTGTGTGTGTCTGTGTGTGTGTGTGTGTGTGTGTGTGTGTGTGTGTGTGTGTGTGTGTGTGTGTGTGTGTGTGTGTTACTCTGTGTATAATATGTCACATGTGTATACATGCAAGATATCCACGCTTCTTTACGAATTACACTCTGTTTCTTGTAAATGTGTTATCTTCAATAAGTTCAAATGAGTTTGGAAAATAGCAATGTATAAGATTAAGAATGATTTAATTATATTATTATTATTATTATCATCATTATAAGTAATATAACCTTTTTCTTTCCTATAATCATTGCAACCATTATTGTTATTGCTGTAGTGTTAGTGTTAATAACATTATTAATATTCTTATCATTATCATTATCATTATCATTATGAGGAGGCAGTTCAGTTAGAATCTCCCATACAATCAAACTACAGAAAATCATGTTCATGGCCTCTCCATATCAATTATCAAGGGTGAGGATCATGCATCCCTTCAGCTGTTTATTATCTTCCTTTCATGTGTTTACCTGGAATTATTATGAATACATAGGCGCTAGGCCTACACATAATAAGTGTGTGTCGAGTATCCACATTGAGGTTCAGAAATTTCTTTGATTATTTTGCATACATGTACTGATGTAAACACGTCCCAGCTTGGTGTGTTTTTTTTGGCTTCAGTAAGAATTTTTTTAAAGTAGGCCTAAGTGTGCTTTAGTTCGGAATTGAAAATATGCATATTTTTGCCAAAGTCCAGAACATCAAGTTTTCCAAAATAAAGTTTCACACTTTGTCACAAACTAGTCCAAGGTGTTTCCGATCAGTTCTCATTACCTAATTCTGATAGAATGAATTTTCTATGATTTAACCTTTTCGCGACATGACGCGAGAATAGTCGCTACACCTGCCTATGCCATAAGGACACGTAGCGAGCCCGCTCGCGACGGCCAAAAGGTCGCTGTGGACACGTAGCGAGAATGTTCGCGACGCCTGTTCTAAAATTAAATGCGTCTGTACCGTGTACGTCACTGTAAGTTCCCTCAAAACGTGTCGAAACTACACAAAGAAACTCTACTACATCATACGATGCCATGTTGTCAGCTTAACAGGGGCAATTTCATTGTTTAATTTGTGTTGAAAGCAACCAACCCCACTCTTTGTCTCTTCGTGTTACTCGCGTCGTTCTCTCTGCTATGTAAACATGGCTAAACGGACAACTTTCACGGCCGCCGAAGTAGCAGACTTGAATATAAGTTGTTACTAATTATAATGTTAGTGTGGCTTTTTCAGTGTATCAAGTGCAGTAGTTGTGGCTTAATCAGTGTATCAAGTGTAGTGGTTGTGGCTTTTTAAGTGTTTCAGGTGTAGTGGTTGTGGCTTTTTCGGTGTATTTGTGCTAAGGTGATTTCAACAAATTTGTTCTTTTCATGGCTATGTCTTCATCATCAAATTCAAAGGTTGGTGTATACTTTCCATATTTTTTCTTCCCTTCCACATTGATCTTTTCAGTTTGCCTGAGTCTGTGTTTGTTTACATGTTCATGTTAATTTACTAGATAGTTTTGTGTTAACTTGTCTTTTTTTCAGTTTGGGTTTTCTAAATTTCCTAATTATATGCACTTTATCATTTACTTTTTTATTTGCTGTTCTGTTATCATATGGATGAACAAACCATTGCTTTAGAAGAAGCTATGTGCTTATGTGAAATGACTAAGTAGTACATGTAGTGATGTACATCCACACTATTTGTATAATGATTTTGCTAATTATGTAACTGCTATGTTACACTTTGTTACCATTATGTTCTAAAATGTTGAAATATTGTCTTTTATGTCCTTTTTCCTGCATTTTTGGCCATCATATGCTGAAAATAACAATTTTTATGGATCTCCTGTGGCTGTCTGGGGTTTTTGATTTTGTGGCTTACGTTGACATTTTCATAGTACAAAACACTAACTAAATGAATCTTTACAAAATATATTTTTGCTTCACTAGGGAGATGAAAGAGTAATAGATCTAAAAAGTTGTTCTACCATCAATAACCTAGCTTTTACCACCTACTCAGGAAAATTAAATAAAAATGACCAAAATAGGGTGTCCCCAGGGCATATCTGCTTCCTGCCTACAGTGTACTCAGGGAATAGTAGCTATAGTGAGGCAGTGTCGTGAAAAGGTTAATTACTAACCCATGGATGGATACAATGTTCAGGATGTGGGGAAAAGTAGGGGAGAAAACTTCAACTTGTCAGATCTTAGTGAGCGAGTTAAAAGTTTAATTATTTTTAAAAAATCATAACTTTCGTCAGACAACCAAGCAAAGAACATTTTGTACCATTTCATTTTCTAACCCTTTTCTGTTATGGCAAGTACATATTTAAGAGAACTGTCTTGGTAAAGATGTTGTTAACATACCTATCGATGACCACGCCATTCTTTCATGGCGATATGAAACGTGGTGATCTTCCAAGTTAAACTCTGCTTGTGAAGTTCATTTCCCAGCGATAGAGGAGGCAGTACGAAAGACCCGGAGTTCCAACTTTCCTTGTGAATCAATCGAGGATATCTTCTCCTGCAGCTTTTTCTGTCCCACTCCGCCTCCAAGAATTTTTCACTTCTTTTCTCCAGAAAATTTCGTTCAAATTGAACGATGTGCGACCTGATTGCCGCCATTTCATTCCCAATATGCTTTGCTGATAAGTTACGGTTAGTGAACGGTTTGCAGATAGAATGATTCGCGGATAACTTGAACTTGAACTGTACGATGTTTGAGGTCTTAAAGTCCTGTTCATCGATCCGTGTGGGTTATACGGTTAGTATACCAAAACTTTGCATGTGCGGCTTATTGGCAAGACGGATTGTACTGGTCGGGTTTCTTCTTCCAGCAAGCATCCAACCTACTCTTGAAGGCATTTACGGAAGGTGCCAGGACCACTTCGTCTGGGAGGTTGTTCCACGTTTTGGTGATTCTTTCGCTGAAGAAGTGTTTCCTGGTATTGCAGTGGGTGTGGTGCGGGAACAGTTTCATTGCATTTCCTCTGGTGCCTGCATCCTTGGGAGTTTCAAGCTTTGGTTTTTCGGTCTTGTAAATTCTGTGGACATATCTGAAGGTGTCGATCATATCCCCTCTGAGACGTCGGTGCTCAAAGCTGGGCAGGCCAAGTCGCTCTAGTCTTGCTGGGTATGGTAATTCCCTGATTGATGAGATCAACTTTTTGGCTCGGCGCTGCACATCCTCTAGTTTTTTGCATAATGTTTTATGTCGGGGTTGCCACACAGTTTGTCCATCTCGAGGATAGGCCTTGCTAGTGTCTTGTATAGCTGGATGAAGAGCTTGCAGTCTAAGAACTCGAAGGTTCTGCGGATGACGCCAATTACACTGTTTGCTCTTGATGTGACGTTGTCAACGTGTTGCTTAAATTTGAGGTCGTTGTCAACATGAACGCCGAGATCCACTTCCACCTCACTTTCTGCCATGGGTATTTCTCTGCTGGTTCCGGTTTCAGCGTCTGTGTACTTCATATGGTACA
The DNA here is from genome assembly GCA_030674185.1 of Monoplex corrugatus. Taxonomy (NCBI): domain Eukaryota; kingdom Metazoa; phylum Mollusca; class Gastropoda; order Littorinimorpha; family Ranellidae; genus Monoplex; species Monoplex corrugatus. Next base: position 90,728 of record JAPXFY010000016.1, read on the forward strand.
TTGCTTCTGATTTCCGTGTGCCGAGTTTCATCACTTTGCATTTCTATGGGTGGAATCTCAGAAGCCACTCGTCCGACCATTTCTGGAGGCTGTCAAGGTCCTGCTGGAGTGATGCAGTTGATTCCTGGTCATCGCTTGCGGCATACAACTTTGTGTCATCTGCAAATAGTTTGACAGTGTTTTGTACATGTTTCGGGAGATCATTGATATAGATGACAAACAGGATTGGTCCTAATACACTACCCTGTGGGATACCGCTTGTGACTGCAGCCTCTTCAGAGAAAGTTCCATTGATTCTAACTCGTTGCTTTCGATCACCAAGGAAGGTTGCTATCCAGTTGTGTATTGGGCCTTTTATTCCGTGGGCTTCGACTTTGCTCAGCAGACGACGGTGCGGTACTGTGTCGAAGGCTTTATGAAAATCCATATACATGACCTCAATGCTGCTGCCAGAGTCGATAAGTCTGGTCCAGTCGTCAAGAAATTCCAGTAGATTTGTCACACATGGTTTCCCATGGACGAACCCATGTTGCTCCTCACATAGTCGCTCATTGCGTTGTAGGTGATTCATTATTTGTTCCCTGAGAAGTTTTTCCATTGCCTTGCACAGGATGCAGGTTAGGCTGACAGGGCGATAGTTTCCTGGTTGCTGTCGGCTTCCTTTCCTCTTGTAAATAGGGGTGACTGTGGCTTCTTTCCAATCAGTTGGTGTTTCCCCATGGTCCAGAGTGAGGCGGAACAGGTGCGTTATTGGACGTGCTAATGAATCTGCAGCCTTGGCCAACACCATTGGGTGGATTCCGTCAGGTCCAGGTGCCTTGTTTGTTTTCAGGTTTTGAAGTGTGTTTTTTACGTCCGCTTCGGTGATGGTCACATGTTGGAGTGTTTCCTTACGCTGTACTCGGGAGGTGATGGTAGGTTTTCCACTTTTTCCTGGGTGAAGACGCTGTGAAAAAAGTCGTTTAGTACGTCTGCCTTTTCTTTGTCGGTCGTGGTTTTTCTTCCGTCTGCTTTTTTCAAATCTGCAATGCCTGACCTGCATTTGGTTTTCGACTTGACATATGACCAGAAGACTTTATCATTTTTCTTTGCGTTGGCTGCTACATATTCCTTTCTACCTCTCTTCGCTTTACGGCACGCTCTTCTGGCTTGGTTATTTGCGTGTCGGTATTCTTGTTCATCCTGGGGATCTCGCGATTCTCCCCATTTCCTGTAGAGTCTGTGTTTGTTTCGAACAGAGTCCAGTGTTTTCGGGTCCATCCACTTCTTGGTTGTTCTTCCGGATGTCATCACTGTCGGGATGTGCTTCTCCACTGCTTTCTGGATCTCTTCCTTGATGGTTTTCCAAGTTTCTTCGACCGATTTGTTGGAGAGTAATTCACCCCAGTCTGTTTCAGCGAGGTCCGAATGTATTCCAGCATAGTTGCCCTCGTCAAACTTTG
>JAPXFY010000016.1:92269-99769 GCA_030674185.1 Monoplex corrugatus
GAATAGCACGAAATTTCGCCCCAAAAGATGGCGGACGTGTTTGGCAGCCGGAACTTCGTCCATCAAAATGTCACGCTTTCTTTTTTTCTTGTGTGCTACTCGATACACAGAGAGAAAAAAGTATATATGTAAATATCACGAACTGACCGTCTTCGCCACCTACTTTCCCTCTCCCCTCATTGACACACACACCGCAGCACCTTATAGAGTCACGCACACTTTCTTGTATTTCACACACACGTCCCCCCCCCCCCCCACATATTCAACTCACACCACCCATATCATCATCCCCTACACACACACACCCACACCCACACCACACCCAGATGTCAACCTCCAATATCAAGACTAAATCATTCACGAAAGCTGAACCCTTGATCACTTTCAACAGCAGACCGCAATCAATTCTTGGTGGCTTCAGAGAGAGAGAGAGGAGAGAGAGAGAGAGAGAGAGAGAGAGAGAGAGAGAGAGAGAGAGAGAGAGAGAGAGAGAGAGAGAGAGAAAACAATGATGTTTCATATTTTTACAATATAAGTGTTATTTTCTAAAAAAAATTTTTTTTTTAAATTACCGTCTCTTCACTAGGTATTGCATCACAGAGAGAGAGAGAGAGAGAGAGAGAGAGAGAGAGAGAGAGAGAGAGAGAGAGTGGTGGTAGAGTGCACTGAGGACAGACTAATCAGGCCCAATGAATCTACATGTATACACACTTGCCCTAATTAATACACCAAGAGGCGCACGAGCACACGCACTTACGAATTCCACCCGGGCCGCAAGCACTGCCGGTGTCATGTCTAAGCTCTCTTCACCGGTAAAGCTACTCCCTGGAGAAAAAGTACTGTGAGGTAGATAGTGGCATATTACTTAGATGTGAACTTCTCCCACTGATCAGACGGATGAAAAGGATTACTGGTCCTGATCGCCCGGTGTGGATCTTCATGTGGGATACAAGACCGGTTTTAGTTTCAGTTTCAGCTCCTCAAGATGACGTCTCCGCGCTCGGAACGAATTCCATATGCACTGACGTCACAGGTGCCATGTGTATGGTGGTCATGGCACAAGCCTTAATAAGCCTGCACATAAACCCACGAGCTGGCCAGGTCCTGAAGCCCTACCTAGTCTGTTTTACCTAGTATATATTTCATACTGGTATTTTATCAGCCTGGAATAGGTTCCACTGACAAGACTGGTCCTGGTGGTCAGCACTGCACTGTGGAGTCCTGCCATCTCGGGTTCCCTTTCCGCCAATCCCTCTTCTGTTGAATATCAGCTGTTGTGTGCAGTTTAACTGTGACTGTGTCCTGTGTGTACTGCTGTCGCCAGCATACTCCGATGCGGGAAATGTCCCAGTTGGTGGTGTTGATGCCACAGCTGATGAGGTTGGCCTTCAGAATATCTTCTCTGGTCATAATAATAATAATAATTACTAATTACAATATTTATATAGCGCAAAATCTTGATAAAATCAAATCTAAGCGCTGAAACAGACACACACGCACGCACGCACACACACGCACGCACGCACGCACACACACACACACACACACACACACACACACACACGCATGTCTATAAATGGGGAGAAAGAACAAAAGCAATGGAAAATTATAGAGAGCATATGGTGTTCTTGCTTCAGCTGTCTGTACATGAACATCATTACCATGCAGTGGTCTTCCATACAGACAACCTGTCCTGTTCAACGTGTCCTCTTCCCTTAACTGCGTGAAGAGTCACTGTGGTGCTGCACTAGAACCGTTCAAAGAACCTTCCAGCTCTGTCGGTTGTATGCCAAAGCCTGGGTCTCTGCAAATATTTTCTGTCCATTACGCGATATTGTCAGTCCATTGTTTTTTCTTTCTTTCTGTATCCCTCCCTTAACAGTTCCCCCTGGAGGACTGATTTAGCAAGGCCAATGGACCTTGTGACGTGGCCATACCTGGAGGACTGATTTAGCAAGGCCAATGGACCTTGTGACGTGGCCATACCTGGAGGACTGATTTAGCAAGGCCAATGGACCTTGTGACGTGGCCATACCTGGAGGACTGATTTAGCAAGGCCAATGGACCTTGTGACGTGGCCATACCTGGAGGACTGATTTAGCAAGGCCAATGGACCTTGTGACGTGGCCATACCTGGAGGACTGATTTAGCAAGGCCAATGGACCTTGTGACGTGGCCATACCTGGAGGACTGATTTAGCAAGGCCAATGGACCTTGTGACGTGGCCACACCTGGAGGACTGATTTAGCAAGGCCAATGGACCTTGTGACGTGGCCATACCTGGAGGACTGATTTAGCAAGGCCAATGGACCTTGTGACGTGGCCATACCTGGAGGACTGATTTAGCAAGGCCAATGGACCTTGTGACGTGGCCATACCTGGAGGACTGATTTAGCAAGGCCAATGGACCTTGTGACGTGGCCATACCTGGAGGACTGATTTAGCAAGGCCAATGGACCTTGTGACGTGGCCATACCTGGAGGACTGATTTAGCAAGGCCAATGGACCTTGTGACGTGGCCATACCTGGAGGACTGATTTAGCAAGGCCAATGGACCTTGTGACGTGGCCATACCTGGAGGACTGATTTAGCAAGGCTAATGGACCTTGTGACGTGGCCATACCTGGAGGACTGATTTAGCAAGGCCAATGGACCTTGTGACGTGGCCATACCTGGAGGACTGATTTAGCAAGGCCAATGGACCTTGTGACGTGGCCATACCTGGAGGACTGATTTAGCAAGGCCAATGGACCTTGTGACGTGGCCATACCTGGAGGACTGATTTAGCAAGGCTAATGGACCTTGTGACGTGGCCATACCTGGAGGACTGATTTAGCAAGGCCAATGGACCTTGTGACGTGGCCATACCTGGAGGACTGATTTAGTAAGGCCAATGGACCTTCTGACGTGGCCATACCTGGAGGACTGATTTAGCAAGGCCAATGGACCTTGTGACGTGGCCACACAAACGTCAGTTTTCTTTTCTTGACTGACGTCACCACATGTTCATGTGACTCAACATGCTGCCTGATGGTTTGGCGTACCTGTTCATGGGTGACATGATCAGTGTAACGGATGTTTATATCTTGCCATAACATCTCACATCAATGGCTAGAATCACTCTTTCCAAGTCCGCTCTGACAGGCCATGTCTGGCATGCAGACAAGATGGTAGAATATACAAGTGCAGTAAGAATCTGATCATGTGTTTCAACGAAACGTTCTTGTCCATCCATACAGGTTTCACTGCTGATGTTGTCTTGTCTCCCCTTGACAGGATTCTTGGTTCTGATCCCTCACAGCTAATGATGGATCCCGGGTAAGTAACCTGTCCAACAGTTCCTATCTTCAGTCCATTGACAGTTATAACAGCAGTGATGATGGTATTGTGTCATGGGCGGTCGTCAACTTGGTACCTGACACCACTCAGTCCAAAACATGCATTGCCATTCACTTTTATACCCACAGTACATCTTGCCGGGGGAGTTAATTTGGCGTACCACAGCAGTGTACGCATTTCGTGACACAGGCAGCAGCACATCCCTGAATTGAGCGACATTCTTCCCATTCGATCTTCCTCTGACCGAAAAAAAAGGAATGTGTGGTCAGATCGCTCTGTGAGGTTTTTCTGTGCGGATGTCCATGTAGAGCACAAAACCTTGTCAGCACGAATCCCCCACCAGAGACAAAGAGAATAAATAAATACAGCGGTGTATTGGTTAGCCCAATGGACTAGAAACAGTTCTGAATGAAAACATAAGCCAGCGATAAGTCAATTATGATAAGCACGATATGATACAGAACAAGAAAATACAAAGAGAATAAATAAATAAAGTGGTGTAGTGAACAGCGCGATGGACCTAAAAAGTTATGCATGAAAACATAAGTCAACAGCAAGTCAATTACGATAAGCACTAAATGCCAAAGGACAAGAACATCTACACAGAATAAATAAATAAAGTGGTGTAGTGAACAGCGCGATGGACTTCAAAAAATTATGCATGAAAACATGTCAACAATAGGTCAATTACGATAAGCATGATATGATACAGAACAAGAAAAGAAAATCATTATCGTATGCGTACGATACGAGGAAACACTTCTACGTGAAGGCGTACCCATACACATACGCAAGGCCTACATACACATACGCAAGGCATACACACACACACACACACACACACACACACACACACACACACACACACACACACACACACACACACACACACACACACACACACACACACAAAGACATGCACGCGCGCACATACAGACGCAAACGCTGCACAGACTCACAGTGACTAATTCCATATACTGTGATAAAAACAAGACAGCCATGCCATTGAAACATTCTCATATCTAATACAGAAATCATTACAGAAAATCCAGGTTTTCTACATCAAGGTCACTGTGACCTTGAAGAAGCGTCACATAAAAATCCCAACTTTACATGAAACGAAGATAGTCATAGACTGCTTAAACAGTGAACATGGATTGTAAGTACATGTATACCCAGTCAACAATTCCTGAGAAAATGCTGTACACAGACTTTCCTCGGGGGGGGGGGGGGGGGGGTCTGTGCGTCCTTGACCCCGGTGCCATGACTTCCAAAATTAGGCGTTCGTGTCTCCTCAACTGTCTACACCTTTGACCCAAATTTGGTAAAGACCCATCAGAAAATCTTGCTCTACCTTTTTTTTATCTTTTTTTTTTCCTTTGCCACAGACACACATCCCTTTACAGTGGATATAAAACAATCCGCCAGCCCAACCCAACCCTTTTTCTCAACCCATTGAGTCCCGCACCCTATCCACCAACTGCAAAAACTTAACCCTTTGACTCCACCACCGTATCCACCAGCTTCTTGCAGGAAACTGATGGTTAAGGTGAGGGAATCAAAGAGCAAGAAGCTGGTGGATAGGGTGAAGGAGTCAAAGGGTTAATGTTTTTGGTTTGCTAGCTTGGTATGCAATGCAGGATGCTGGTGGACAGGATGCGGGAGACAAAGGGTTATAGGGAGATTAACAAAAAAGATTCCTGTTTTTCGTCCCATTTTTCTACGTACTTTCAGAGGTCAGACAGTGAGACGCTTTCACACAGCTATTATGACGATAACAATGTTAACTGTGATGCTATAAAGTTCCATTCTGGGTTGAGACTTGCGTCACAGGGCTGTACCTATACACTTACTGTCATAACAATCATGTCCTGTACCTATATACTTACTGTCACAACAATCATGTCCTGTACCTATATACTTACTGTCACAACAATCATGTCCTGTACCTATATACTTACTGTCACAACAATCATGTCCTGTACCTATATACTTACTGTCACAACAATCATACCCTGTACCTATATACTTACTGTCACAACAATCATGTCCTGTACCTATATACTTACTGTCACAACAATCATGTCCTGTACCTATATACTTACTGTCACAACAATCATGTCCTGTACCTATATACTTACTGTCACAACAATCATGTCCTGTACCTATATACTTACTGTCACAACAATCATCCTGTACCTATATACTTACTGTCACAACAATCATACCCTGTACCTATATACTTACTGTCACAACAATCATGTCCTGTACCTATATACTTACTGTCACAACAATCATGTACCTGTACCTATAACTTACTGTCACAACAATCATACCCTGTACCTATATACTTACTGTCACAACAATCATACCCTGTACCTATACATCTTACTGTCACAACAATCATGTCCTGTACCTATATACTTACTGTCACAACAATCATACCCTGTACCTATACACTTACTGTCACAACAATCATGTCCTGTACCTATATACTTACTGTCACAACAATCATGTCCCTGTACCTATAACTTACTGTCACAACAATCATACCCTGTACCTATATACTTACTGTCACAACAATCATACCCTGTACCTATACACTTACTGTCACAACAATCATAGTCCTGTACCTATATACTTACTGTCACAACAATCATTACCCTGTACCTATATACTTACTGTCATAACAATCATACCCTGTACCTATATACTTACTGTCACAACAATCATACCCTGTACCTATAACTTACTGTCACAACAATCATGTCCTGTACCTATATACTTACTGTCACAACAATCATACCCTGTACCTATATACTTACTGTCACAACAATCATGCCTGTACCTATATACTTACTGTCACAACAATCATACCTGTACCTATATACTTACTGTCACAACAATCATGTCCTGTACCTATATACTTACTGTCACAACAATCATACCCTGTACCTATATACTTACTGTCACAACAATCATGTCCTGTACCTATAACTTACTGTCACAACAATCATACTCCTGTACCTATATACTTACTGTCACAACAATCATGTCCTGTACCTATATACTTACTGTCACAACAATCATGTCCTGTACCTATAACTTACTTCACAACAATCATCCGTACCTACTTACTGTCACAACAATCATACCCTGTACCTATATACTTACTGTCACAACAATCATGTCCTGTACCTATATACTTACTGTCACAACAATCATGTCCTGTACCTATATACTTACTGTCACAACAATCATGTCCTGTACCTATATACTTACTGTCACAACAATCATACCTGTACCTATATACTTACTGTCACAACAATCATGTCCTGTACCTATATACTTACTGTCACAACAATCATTCCTGTACCTATACACTTACTGTCACAACAATCATACCCTGTACCTATATACTTACTGTCACAACAATCATGTCCTGTACCTATATACTTACTGTCACAACAATCATACCCTGTACCTATATACTTACTGTCACAACAATCATCCCTGTACCTATATACTTACTGTCACAACAATCATGACCCTGTACCTATATACTTACTGTCACAACAATCATACCCTGTACCTATATACTTACTGTCACAACAATCATGTCCTGTACCTATATACTTACTGTCACAACAATCATGTCCTGTACCTATATACTTACTGTCACAACAATCATGTCCCTGTACCTATATACTTACTGTCACAACAATCATACCCTGTACCTATATACTTACTGTCACAACAATCATGTCCTGTACCTATATACTTACTGTCACAACAATCATGTCCTGTACCTATACACTTACTGTCACAACAATCATACCCTGTACCTATATACTTACTGTCACAACAATCATGTCCTGTACCTATATACTTACTGTCACAACAATCATTCCCTGTACCTATACACTTACTGTCACAACAATCATACCCTGTACCTATATACTTACTGTCACAACAATCATGTCCTGTACTATATACTTACTGTCAACAATCATACCCTGTACCTATATACTTACTGTCACAACAATCATACCCTGTACCTAATACTACTTCACAACATCATGTCTTACCTAGTAACTTACGTCACAACAATCAACCTCCTATACCTTACTGTCACAACATCTACCCTGTACCTATATACTT
>JAPXFY010000016.1:119769-129769 GCA_030674185.1 Monoplex corrugatus
TCTTACTACAATCCACTCCTTAAAGAAACGAAGTTTTGAGAGAGAGAGAGAGAGAGAGAGAGAGAGAGAGAGAGAGAGAGAGACAGACAGACAGACAGACAGAGAAAGAGAGAGAGAGAGAGAGAGGAAGAGATGGAGAGAGACAGAGAGACAGAGAAAGAGAGAGAGAGAGAATGAGAGAGAGAGAGGGAGAGAAAGTGTGTGTGTGCGTGCGTGCGTGCGTGCGTGCGCGCGCGCGCGCGTATGTGTGTGTGAGTGTGTGTGTGTGTATGTGTGTGTGTGTGTTCCGTATTAGGCTGCACAAGACAGGAGATGGATTCTATCCAGCTGGGCACTGCGTTATACCAGTAGAAAACCAATTCAGTGTGATTCAGTCATGCCAGTAAACACCACAACACCAATACATTTGCACACAAGACTGATGGTGGTGGTCTTCACACAGACACAGCTCAGTGACAGGATAAAAGATGTGAGAAAGAAATCATTGGAGGCGGAAAACAGATGACATAGAGAAAGAAACAGGAGCTCCACCCATCAGTCTTTTCCGCCTTCCTCAACCATCTCAGATCTTTCGCCTTTTTCACGGTGGAACAACCACCACTACTGCCACTATCCCGCCACCTCCGTCACCCCCATCCCCCACACGGACACCCAAAGATCCTGACATTCAGTCTCCTGTGTCAAGTGCAGAGGTCCCTTGACACACACACCTACCGCCCCTCCCCCCCCACACACACTTAAGGGTATCCAACACCTACACCCCCCCCCCACACTCAAGGATATCCATGGGGCAGTTATAAGGTCTTCAATGTCATGTGTATAGGTCCCCTCACAAACAAAATCATACACACACGCACGCGCGCGCATACATACACAAGACACAAAACACACGCATGTATACACACACACACACACACACACACACACACACAAACAACTTGCATACACATACCCTCAACACAGAGGTATCCAAGGATCCCGGTATATAGCATCCAGTATCAAATGTATGCACTCATCAAACACACTCACACACACACACACACACACACACACACACACACACACACACACACACACACACACACACAAACACACACACACAAACAAACATACACACACACAAACACACACACACACACAAACACACACACACTACACACACACACACTTCCCACACGCACAGTGGATCTCTTCAATAAAAAAAAACACTTTTTTTACTTTGACAGACACACAGGGGTATCTAAAGGTTATGGCATATACGCCTCAGTGTCAAGTAAAGTATCCCCCTCCCCCCCCCACACACACCCACTTTTACACCCCTCCCCCTGCCCACACAGTACCCAAGGGTCCCGACACACAACCTCCAGTGTACAAGTGTAGAAGGTCAATCTTCCATCATACGAGCGTAGTGACTTGAAAATACTCAGTGGGAATGTCTGGGGAAATTGTGATCATCCATCACTTTGTAGACGAAAAGTTGTCTGAAAGACTGTGAACAATTCATCTTCACTGGTTACTTCCAAGTCCTAGCAATCGTTGTGACAGACTACATCCAACTTGTCTTCATTCTAATCTGAGCTTTGTCGTTCCGCTTTTCTCGATGCTGATTTGTCATATGCGTTATTTAACTACCATCAAGCTGAAAATTATGTATATTGTCCACCAGTTTGGTTAAAGTTAAAGCACACACACACACACAATTCCTCTCAAGAAAAATCCCGCAATAACAACAAAAAAACCAACAAAAACGGTCAAGCCATTCTAACAATTTCCTATTTTAAATAAACAACAACAACAACAGCTAAAATGTACATCCTGAACAGCTCAAATCATTGTGACCTCGAAGAAACATAATTTGGAATAAAACATGACTTTACGCGAGGATAATGGTAGACTGTCACAACAGTGGAAACAGAATGTAAATATCGTCAGAAGTTCTTGGGAAAGTGCTGTTCACAAACCATCCTTAAAAACTGCTGATTCCAGACACTTTTGTGAGCCACACGAGCTTGACCTTGGTGCCATGATTCCTAACCCAGACATTGGCGACTCCTCAATGATCTAACCTTTGATACAAAGCTGCTAGAGATCCGTGTACAAACAGGTGACAAAGTCTTCCTCTCTCTCCCCCTCTTTCTCTCTCTCTCTCTCTCTCTCCCCCTCTTTCTCTCTCTCTCTCACACACACGCACCACCACCACCATCATCATCACACACACACTTTGATTCCCTCACTTTGCGTTTTTTATTTTTGAGAATCTATGCATATACTATGCATAGATTCTCAAAAACAAAAAACATATTTTAATGGGAAAGCTGGAGGGAAAGAGAGCACCAGGTAGACTCAGAGAGAAGATACTAGACGGACTTGCAGAGTGGCTGGGGACAAAGAGAGTGGAAGCGATGCTTGAGGCAACAAGTGGTAGAGACAGATGGAAGTCCATAATCGCCAACGCCATGCGGCAAGGCACCTGATGATGATGATGATGATGATGATGATGATGATGATGATGATGATGCATTTACTGAATTAATGTATTGACCCTATTGACTGTGTTCATACTGCATTAATGTATGTATCCTACCGACAATATTTATATCGTATTAGTGTACAGTGTGTGTCCGCATTAATGTATACACGCATCGAGCTATGTTATATACTGCATTAATGTATGTACCCTACTATTTTTATCTGCAATAATGCATGCATCTTACTGACAATGTTTAATTGTTTATACCGTATTAATATATGTATCTTATTATGTTAATACCGCACAAATGACTAAACGATGCAACTCCAACCTCCCTGTTTTTTTTTCCTTTTTGCCACGTAAAGTGCAACAAACATATTTTGATATGGACTGTTTGCGCTATAAAAATAGAATCGTCGTCATCATCATCACCATCATCGTCATCATCATCACTGTTATTATCATCATTATTGTCATGTTACCATTACTGTTGTTATAATCATAATCATTATTGTCAGTATTAATATCATCATCACCATTATTACTATTATTATTATCATCATTACTATCATCATCATCATCAGCAGCAGCATCATTAGCATAATTATCATTGTGGTTGTCGTCGTCGTCGTCGTCGTCATCATCATTATTATTATCATCTCATTATTAGATTGTCGTTGCTATTATCATCATCACCAATATTTTTGTCGTTGTTGCTATTATCATTATCATTATTATTTTCGTCAACATGTTTTTGCTTTTTTGCTCACGTGTTTGTACAGATGTTCATGCTAGACCAGGGCCGTGGCTAAAGGTGTCCTATGATAGGGGGTGGCCTTTGATAACGACAACACCTCTGACAACAGTCCATACCACGCTGCCAGGTTTGTGTTGGACAATGGTAGTTATGTCTGTGGAGGGTTGGGTCACGTTGTGCCCGTGTGTGCTCTGTGTGTGTGTGTGTGTGTGTGTGTGTGTGTGTGTGTGTGTGTGTGTGTGTGTGTGTGTGTATGTGTGTGTGTGTGTGTGTATGTGTGTGTGTGTGTGTATGTGTGTATGTGTGTGTGTATCTGTATGTATGTGTGTGTGTGTATGTGTGTGTATGTATGTGTATGTGTGTGTATATGTATATGTGTGTGAGTGTGTGTGTATGTGTATGTGTGTTTTTGTGTGTGTTTATAAATGTGTGTGTATTTGTGTGTGTGCATGCATGAGTGTGTGTGTGTCTGTGTGTGTGAACCCCCTTGTTTGTGTAAGTGCTTCTGCGTGTATGTGTGTGTAGAGTGTGTAGATTATCAAAGAAAGTAACATGAGATCGTGCCTACGTGTGTGTCTGTGCGCAGGTGTGCTCGCACGCGCGCGCGTGTGAGGCTGTAATACGAATGTTCATCCGTGTGTCTGTCAGTGTAGACCGGTGTTGGCCTGATCAGACGGAACACACTAACGACTACAATTGGTGACAGCACTGGTGAAGAGTCTGCCGTCAGCTGTTGGTCTGACATGAACTGACCCATCATCCCCACGGCCACTGTCGTTACAACACCGTCTGGAGAACTCTGTTCTATCCAGACAGGCCAGACCTTCAAATTGGGGGATATTTCAATTTTCACCTTAGCTAATGACTCCGCCCCACCAGCCGCTCATTCTCTGCTTCAGACAACACGATTTTCTTCTCCACTGATTGTCTCTTTATCCCCCTCTGTCTGTCGACTGGAGTGGTAACAAGACAATGGCCACGTTACTGACATCATCATCACAGATTTTTAACGTTTCACAATTTCCGATCGTCTTCAACAGCCAGCAAAACAGAACTAGACAAATTCTGCTATTCGGGCAGTACAGTGAGCAGTAATGGATGTTTTGATGCAGAAATGATGCTGTGTACTTCCAAGGCTAGCTCTGTCTTTGAAAAAACTGACCAAGAATTTATGGAGAGACCATGGCATCAGGTTCACCAAAAAGATTGCTGTGTACAGAGCAGTAGTCTGGAGCGCATTGTAGTGGTGTCGTGAGACCTTGACTACCTACCGACGGCATAATTAACAGCTTATTCTTATTGTTGCTTAAAGCCCAGCCGACTGCGTACAGCCATATCAGGGCTATAACCATTTCAAGCCGAGATGTGGTTTCTAAGAAGAATGTTGAGAGTTCCATGGACAGCAAAGAAAACAAACGAGACAGTCTTGATGGAGGCAGACGCAAGAAGATCATTGATAAGGAAGATTAGGAAAAGACAGGCAACATTTATAGGCCATTTTATGAGGAAATGGGAATTAGAGCACCTGGTCACAACAGGAAAGATGGAGGGAAAGAGAGCACCAGGTAGACCCAGTGAGAAAATATTGGACGGACTTGCAGAGTGGCTGAGGACAGAGAGGGTGGAAGATGTGTTTGCGGCAACAAGGGATAGATTTGTATGGAGGGACATGATCGCCAACGCCATGCGGCAGGGCACATGATGATGATGATGAACCATTTCAAAACACATACAGTACTTCAACAGGAAAAAAACAAAAAAAGGGAAAAGAAAACTAAGTACACACATCAATGCACTGGAGCACACAATCCAAGGAGACGCCGCTGGCGCTGACCACTCCGTCCAACCTATAGCACGGGGGATCCAAAAAAAATACCTGAACACAAATTTAAACAAAACCAAGGACACAAAAACATATCCAAGAACGTGTCCAAATTATCCACAATTGCTTCAGCATATCTCACTTCTCTAGAGCCACATGAAGACCCACACCAGACAATGAAGATCAGTATGTTACTGATCCATCTGTTTGATGGGAGAATCCATCATCATCATCGTCGTCGTCATTATTACCATCATCCTCATTATCTCCACCGACTCCTCTGTAAAAACAACTCTCTTTTACTCGCTGTGTGTTCACCCCCTCCCTCTTTACTGTCTACCGAAATAACATAGAGACCAGGTCTCAACGTTCACACCGGGAAGATAGGATTCATATCTATTGACAACAAACAGCAAAAAATCCAATTCGCCTGCAAGGCGATAACATCAATGACAGCGAGAAGTCTTACATTTCGCGAGTCTGTCTCTGCACCTTCTCTCTATTCGTCTATTCTCTATAGGTTTCAAGATGCTCTCTGTGTCTCTTTCCATACTTGATTTGCTAATCTCATTTTTTCTCTATCACTGTATCTTTCTGTCTCTTCCTCCAATATATGTCTGTCTCCGTCTCCCTCATGGGAAAATATGCAATGACGTTTCTATTTTGAAATATTTACGGAAACGTACACATACAGATGTCTTTATTTCTAATGTAAATGGAGAGGTACACATAAAATTTGAAATCTGTTTCTTTAAAATGTCATGTTACTGATACCTTACGTTTGCATTACTGAAATACTGTGTCCAATTTATGACACAAAGGATTTAAAAAACAACAACATCTAAATACAAATTTAAACGTAACTAAAGACACTGAAACATAAATAAAAACGGGCCTAAATTACCTTAAATTGGCTCCGCATATCTCATTTCCCTAGAGCCAAAAATGCACTTAATACATGTACCCAATTATCACTCCTAAGAGAAAGCACGTAACACTTTATCGAACACATACAGGTGAATGGGCCAACAAGGCAGAAAATGATAGGAAGAATTGACAGAAAGCAAAGAAGGAAGAAAGAAACAAAGAGACTGACAGAAAAGAGGAAACTTTTAGCACAGAATTTCCAGAAGGTGTGATACTATTACAGTGAAAGAGCCCCCGGCATCCCCACGGGGGTTTGTTGAAATACTGATGTTGACTGATGTATAATATAGACGTAGTGTAGACCCTGTTTGGGTGCGACAGCAGGATGCACAACAGCCAATACATCAATTCCCATCACAAACGAACTTTGTGCTCTCTCTGTCTCTCTCTCTGTTTCTCTCTGTCTCTGTCTCTCATCCACCTGTCTCTGTCTGTGTCTCTCTCCCCCCTCACCCACCTCTCTCTCTCTCTCTGTGTGCCCCTTTCTCTTTTCATATGCTTTACAAAGTTGTCCTCCACCCTATCCAGCCCAACATCCCCTGGTCACAATGGGTGAGGACCAGACACAGGAGTCTATCCACAGTCCCACAGGGGATGAAGTACACATTATATGTATTTGTGCTACAGTGTTCTGCCCGTCATCTCAAAGAGGACTCGTGCACCATAGGCAGGCACACAGACACTACCACATGCGTTCCAACGTGTGCATCCTCCTTTACACAGACACAGACAGACAGACAGACAGACAGACAGACAGACACACACACACACACACACACACACGCACACAAACATACACACACAAACATACACACACAAACACCGTCTAATATCACTTATAGTGAAAAGACGTTAAATCAAAGAACGAACGATCGAACACAAACACATACACTAGCCTTGATAGGGCTCCACGTAGTCGGCTGGGCTTTAAGAAGCAACAATAACAACAAACACATACACGCACGCACATACACACACACGTGTACACACACATACACACACTCGTCTAAAGCACCTATGTGAATAGACGTTGAAAGAAATAACGAACGAACAGAGAGAGAGAGAGAGAGAGAGAGAGAGAGAGAGAGAGAGAGAGAGAGAGAGAGAGAGAGAGAGACAGAGAGAGAGAGAGAGAGAGAGACAGAGAGAGAGAGAGTATACACAGAAGCACATGTATGGGTATACACACGTACATACGTGTGCTCACTCCAATTTCACACACACACACACTCACACACACACACACACACACACACACACACACACACACACACACACACAGAGACAAAGACAGACAGACAGACAGACACACACACACACACACACACACAGAAGCGCGTGCACACCCCCTCCCATACCCCCGACCTCTTTAATCCTCGTTTCAGACAGCATGGAGAATTAATGAACGTCTCTCAAACCACGACAACGGTAGACAACTCATCGATTTTTTTTGTACAGGGACGTAACTTTCAGCATCGCCAGCACCCCTGCCCTCCAGGGGACAGCACTGCACATGTCAAAATAGCTGTGGAAAACACGAGTGAGAGACGTCTGGTGTTTGTTGGCTTGTTTGTTTGTTTTAAATTCAAGCAAGAGAGTTAGTGTTCCTTATCAACGCGGAACATCTTGTTATGTCTTAACATCTGTGTCTTAAAATCTCCACACACACACACACACACACACACACACACACACACACACACACACACACACACACACACACACACACACACACACACACACACACAGAGACACACACACACACACATACACACACACACACACAGACACACACACCACACACATACACACATACACATACATCCCGTATGAGGTGATCAGAAACATGGTCGGACAAAGTTAGAGATGTCTGACAGAGCACCACACAGTTAGAGATGTCTGACAGAGCACCACACAGTTAGAGATGTCTGACAGAGCACCACAAAGTTAGAGATGTCTGATAGAGCACCACAAAGTTAGAGATGTCTGATAGAGCACCACAAAGTTAGAGATGTCTGATAGAGCACCACAAAGTTAGAGATGTCTGATACAGCACCACAAAGTTAGAGATGTCTGATAGAGCACCACAAAGTTAGAGATGTCTGATACAGCACCACAAAGTTAGAGATGTCTGACAGAGCACCACAAAGTTAGAGATGTCTGATAGAGCACCACAAAGTTAGAGATGTCTGACAGAGCACCACAAAGTTAGAGATGTCTGACAGAGCACCACAAAGTTAGAGATGTCTGACAGAGCACCACAAAGTTAGAGATCTCTGATAGAGCACCACACAGTTAGAGATGTCTGACAGAGCATCACAAAGTTAGAGATGTCTGACAGAGCACCACAAAGTTAGAGATGTCTGATACAGCACCACAAAGTTAGAGATGTCTGATACAGCACCACAAAGTTAGAGATGTCTGATAGAGCACCACAAAGTTAGAGATCTCTGATAGAGCACCACAAAGTTAGAGATGTCTGACAGAGCACCACAAAGTTAGAGATGTCTGATACAGCACCACAAAGTTAGAGATGTCTGACAGAGCACCACACAGTTAGAGATGTCTGATAGAGCACCACAAAGTTAGAGATGTCTGACAGAGCACCACACAGTTAGAGATGTCTGACAGAGCACCACAAAGTTAGAGATGTCTGATACAGCACCACACAGTTAGAGATGTCTGATAGAGCACCACACAGTTAGAGATGTCTGACAGAGCACCACACAGTTAGAGATGTCTGACAGAGCACCACACAGTTAGAGATGTCTGATAGAGCACCACAAAGTTAGAGATGTCTGACAGAGCACCACAAAGTTAGAGATGTCTGATACAGCACCACAAAGTTAGAGATGTCTGATAGAGCACCACAAAGTTAGAGATCTCTGACAGAGCACCACAAAGTTAGAGATCTCTGACAGAGCACCACACAGTTAGAGATGTCTGACAGAGCACCACACAGTTAGAGATGTCTGATAGAGCACCACAAAGTTAGAGATCTCTGACAGAGCACCACAAAGTTAGAGATCTCTGACAGAGCACCACAAAGTTAGAGATGTCTGACAGAGCACCACAAAGTTAGAGATCTCTGACAGAGCACCACAAAGTTAGAGATGTCTGATACAGCACCACACAGTTAGAGATGTCTGATACAGCACCACAAAGTTAGAGATGTCTGACAGAGCACCACACAGTTAGAGATGTCTGATAGAGCACCACAAAGTTAGAGATGTCTGACAGAGCACCACAAAGTTAGAGATGTCTGATAGAGCACCACAAAGTTAGAGATCTCTGACAGAGCACCACAAAGTTAGAGATGTCTGATAGAGCACCACAAAGTTAGAGATGTCTGATACAGCACCACAAAGTTAGAGATGTCTGATAGAGCACCATAAAGTTAGAGATCTCTGATAGAGCACCACAAAGTTAGAGATCTCTGATAGAGCACCATAAAGTTAGAGATGTCTGACAGAGCACCACACAGTTAGAGATGTCTGACAGAGCACCATAAAGTTAGAGATCTCTGATAGAGCACCACAAAGTTAGAGATGTCTGATACAGCACCACACAGTTAGAGATGTCTGACAGAGCACCATAAAGTTAGAGATCTCTGATAGAGCACCACAAAGTTAGAGATCTCTGATAGAGCACCACAAAGTTAGAGATCTCTGACAGAGCACCACAAAGTTAGAGATATCTTGAGTGTACTAAACGTTTCGTAGGAACCGATCAGGATCCAGTCAAACAATGATTCTGAAAGAGCCGAAGGACTTCGAATCCACAATGATTCTGATAGAACTAGAAAGGACTTGGAACCCACAGTGATTCTGATAGAAAGAAAAGGACTTGGAACCCACACTCTCCCAATGGGTGGGGACAGCATTTAACTCACACTACCCTGCCCCACCCCTAACCCCTTAAGTTGAAGAGCAACACACTTCAGACAACAAAGACAGGACACCACACCTCACAGTGCCAGACTAATTAGGTCACTGCTTTATCTACAGGCTTTTTCCCTCCCTAT
>JAPXFY010000016.1:137269-139769 GCA_030674185.1 Monoplex corrugatus
GACAACAGTGAAGGATGTAGATGATACCAAATGATACTGTCAATTAACAACCCCTCATCATCAGTCATGACAACAGTGAAGGATGTAGATGATACCAAATGATACTGTCAATTAACAAGCCCTCATCATCAGTCATGACAACAGTGAAGGATGTAGATGATACCAAATGATACTGTCAATTAACAAGCCCTCATCATCAGTCATGACAACAGTGAAGGATGTAGATGATAGCAAATGATACTGTCAATTAACAAGCCCTCATCATCATTCATGACAACAGTGAAGGATGTAGATGACAGCAAATGGCACTGTCAATTAACAAGCCCTCATCATTATTCATGAGAACCGTCTGAACTGTTTACCACCAAATGAGCTTGATTTTTCAACCACACCCCTCCCTCCCCTCTGCTACTCCTCTTTTTCTCCCTCCCCATTTTCCCTCCCTCTCTTTGTCTCTCATTGTCCCACAATGCTCCCCCAACCCCACCCTTACCCCCGGCATACAGACCTAAGGACTATTTCACTTTAAAGTCACCGGCATGTCCAGTTTGGAGGGTTTCTCTGAGTTTGGACAAACGCAATGCTTGTCTCTTTCTAGATGGTTGTTGCTTCTTCTTTCCTATTTCTTCTTCTCTTTCCTATGGGTTGATTTCCCAGGTCCCACCCCTTGAAGACCAATCAACCTTCTTGCCTTTCTGAAGTCTTCGTTAAAAAAAAAGTGAATGTTAATATGAATTTGAATCGAGGGAGACGGGATGGGGGCCGCCCTCGTGGTGCTGGCCCCGGGAAAAGATGAGGTCTTCTTCCTCTTGTCAATGGCGCTGTTGTTGTTGTTGTTGTTGTTGTTGCTGTGGATGTTACCATGGCTGTTGTTGATGGGGGTTGGTTGTTTTTTTCTTCTCTTACGTTCTGTGTCGTTTTCATGTCACTACTCCCACACCACTCATTTCAGCTCTCCAACACACCTCCAAACCCACCAAAACTGACGTCACCATGACAGCAGGGCATGAAGGGCCACAGACTCCGGGAATTTTATTTTCGCGATGCTATGATGATGAGCAAGGGGAGAACAGAAATGATATTACGGAGTTCCAACTAGATGTAAGACTGCGTGACAGGGATGTACTAAACACTTCATCATCATCATCATCATCATGTGCCCTGCCACATGGCGTTGGCGATCAGGGCCCTCCATATGTATCTATCCCTTGTTGCCGCAAGCACATCTTCCATCCTCTCTGTCTTCAGCAACCCTGCAAGTCCGTCCAATATTTTCTCCCTGGGTCTACTGCTAAACACTTACCTTCACACTATGTCCTCGCGTCAACCAGGCCACAAAGATACTGACATCTGTTGGTCAGGAAATGTCAGCAACATCCCCACTCCAGTTAATGACGTCACAGACATCTGTTGGTCAGGAAATGTCAGCAACATCCCCCACTCCAGTTAATGACGTCACAGACATCTGTTGGTCTGGAAATGTCAGCAACATCCCCCACTCCAGTTAATGACGTCACAGACATCTGTTGGTCAGGAAATGTCAGCAACATCCCCCACTCCAGTTAATGACGTCACAGACATCTGTTGGTCAGGAAATGTCAGCAACATCCCCCACTCCAGTTAATGACGTCACAGACATCTGTTGGTCAGGAAATGTCAGCAACATCCCCCACTCCAGTTAATGACGTCACAGACATCTGTTGGTCAGGAAATGTCAGCAACATCCCCCACTCCAGTTAATGACGTCACAGACATCTGTTGGTCAGGAAATGTCAGCAACATCCCCCACTCCAGTTAATGACGTCACAGACATCTGTTGGTCAGGAAATGTCAGCAACATCCCCCACTCCAGTTAATGACGTCACAGACATCTGTTGGTCAGGAAATGTCAGCAACATCCCCCACCCAGTTAATGACGTCACAGACATCTGTTGGTCAGGAAATGTCAGCAACATCCCCCACTCCAGTTAATGACGTCACAGACATCTGTTGGTCAGGAAATGTCAGCAACATCCCCCACTCCAGTTAATGACGTCACAGACATCTGTTGGTCAGGAAATGTCAGCAACATCCCCCACTCCAGTTAATGACGTCACAGACATCTGTTGGTCAGGAAATGTCAGCAACATCCCCCACTCCAGTTAATGACGTCACAGACATCTGTTGGTCAGGAAATGTCAGCAACATCCCCCACTCCAGTTAATGACGTCACAGACATCTGTTGGTCAGGAAATGTCAGCAACATCCCCCACTCCAGTTAATGACGTCACAGACATCTGTTGGTCAGGAAATGTCAGCAACATCCCCCACTCCAGTTAATGACGTCACAGACATCTGTTGGTCAGGAAATGTCAGCAACATCCCCCACTCCAGTTAATGACGTCACAGACATCTGTTGGTCAGGAAATGTCAGCAACATCCCCCACTCCAGTTAATGACGTCACAGACATCTGTTGGTCAGGAAATGTCAGCAACATCCCCCACTCCAGTTAATGACGTC
>JAPXFY010000016.1:144769-149769 GCA_030674185.1 Monoplex corrugatus
CTGTAAGTAAGATTTCAATGTGGACCTAAAGCTACTATACTCGAATAATGATTTGTATGATAAAAGTGTTTTGGAGTTTGGGAACAATGTTTTGGGTGCAGCAGTCAAGTGGGAAAAGGTCGGACTATCAACTGGAAGGTCCTGGGTTCAATCCGACCGAACACCCCCCCCCCCCCCCCCCGTGGGTGAAGGGTGAAGAATGTTCCCCCTGGTGGGTGAAGGGTGGAGTATTTTCCCCCTGGTGGGTGAAGGATGTTCCCCCTGGTGGGTGAAGGATGTTCCCCCTGGTGGGTGAAGGGTGGAGTATGTTCTCCCTGGTGGGTGAAGGATGGAGAATGTTCCCCCTGGTGGGTGAAGGATGTTCCCCCTGGAGGGTGAAGGATGTTTCCCCTGGTGGGTGAAGGGTGGAGAATGTTCCCCTGGTGGGTGAAGGATGTTCCCCCTGGTGGGTGAAGGGTGAAGAATGTTTCCCCTGGTGGGTGAAGGATGGAGAATGTTCCCCCTGGTGGGTGAAGGATACCCCCTGGTGGGTGAAGGGTGAAGAATGTTCCCCCTGGTGGGTGAAGGGTGGAAAATGTTCCCCCTGGTGGGTGAAGGATGTTCCCCCTGGTGGGTGAAGGGTGAAGGATGTTCCCCCTGGTGGGTGAAGGGTGAAGAATGTTCCCCCTGGTGGGTGAAGGGTGAAGGATGTTCCCCCTGGTGGGTGAAGGGTGGAGAATGTTCCCCCTGATAGGTGAAAGGTGAAGGATGTTCCCCTGGTGGGTGAAGGGTGGAGAATGTTCCCCCTGGTGGGCAAAGGGTGGAGAATGTTCCCCCTGGTGGGTAAAGGGTGGAGAATGTTCCCCCTGGTGGGTAAAGGGTGGAGAATGTTCCCCCTGGTGGGTAAAGGGTGAAGAATGTTCCCCCTGGTGGGTAAAGGGTGAAGAATGTTCCCCCTGGTGGGTAAAGGGTGGAGAATGTTCCCCTGGTGGGTAAAGGGTGAAGGATGTTCCCCCTGGTGGGTAAAGGGTGAAGGATGTTCCCCCTGGTGGGTAAAGGGTGGAGAATGTTCCCCCTGGTGGGTAAAGGGTGAAGGATGTTCCCCTGGTGGGTAAAGGGTGAAGGATGTTCCCCCTGGTGGGTAAAGGGTGGAGAATGTTCCCCCTGGTGGGTAAAGGGTGAAGGATGTTCCCCCTGGTGGGTGAAGGGTGGAGAATGTTCCCCCTGGTGGGCAAAGGGTGGAGAATGTTCCCCTGGTGGGTAAAGGGTGGAGAATGTTCCCCCTGGTGGGTAAAGGGTGGAGAATGTTCCCCCTGGTGGGTAAAGGGTGGAGAATGTTCCCCCTGGTGGGTAAAGGGTGGAGAATGTTCCCCTGGTGGGTAAAGGGTGAAGGATGTTCCCCTGGTGGGTAAAGGGTGAAGGATGTTCCCCCTGGTGGGTAAAGGGTGAAGGATGTTCCCCCTGGTGGGTAAAGGGTGAAGGATGTTCCCCCTGGTGGGTAAAGGGTGAAGAATGTTCCCCCTGGTGGGTAAAGGGTGAAGGATGTTCCCCCTGGTGGGTAAAGGGTGAAGAATGTTCCCCCTGGTGGGTGAAGGGTGAAGAATGTTCCCCCTGGTGGGTGAAGGGTGGAGAATTTTCCCCCTGGTGGGTGAAGGGTGAAGAATGTTCCCCCTGGTGGGTGAAGGGTGGAGAATGTTCCCCCTGGTGGGTGAAGGGTGGAAAATGTTCTCCCTGGTGGGTGAAGGGTGGAGTATGTTCCCCCTGGTGGGTGAAGGATGTTCCCCCTGGTTGGTGAAGGGTGAAGGATGTTCCCCCTGGTGGGTGAAGGGTGGAGTATGTTCCCCTGGTGGGTGAAGGGTGGAGAATGTTCCCTCTGGTGGGTGAAGGGTGAAGAATGTTCCCCCTGGTGGGTGAAGGGTGGAGAATGTTCCCATGGTGGGTGAAGAGTGGAGAATGTTCTCCCTGGAGGGTAAAGGGTGGAGAATTTTCCCATCTCCAAAGTCAACATGTGCACAGACCTGCCCGGGCATGTCCCACCTCCTCTCGTATGTATACACATGCAATTCAATACGTACGTGTAAGATCCTGCAGTACTGTCAATGGGTGACTTACGAAACGCAAACCCAGATGAAGCAGCGGTACTTTGAAAAAAAAGAAGTTTTCATATAATGCTTCTACTGTTGAAAATAAAGCATCACCGTCATTATTATTGCTCTCTCCAACATTCTAATTATTAGTCTCTCCCCCACATTCTCATTATCCTGTCTCCCCCCACACATTCTATTATCACTGTCTCTCTCCCACACATTCTCATTATCACTGTCTCTCCCCCACACATTCTCATTATCACTGTCTCTCCCCACACATTCTCATTATCACTGTCTCTCTCCCACACATTCTCATTATCACTGTCTCTCCCCACACATTCTCATTATCACTGTCTCTCTCCCACATATTCTCATTATCACTGTCTCTCTCCCACACATTCTCATTATCACTGTCTCTCTCACACACATTCTTATTATTACTGTCTCTCTCCCACACATTCTCATTATCACTGTCTCTCTCCCACACATTCTCATTATTACTGTCTCTCTCCCACAATTCTCATTATTACTGTCTCTCTCCCACACATTTCATTATTACTGTCTCTCTCCCACAATTCTCATTATTACTGTCTCTCTCCCACACATTTCATTATTACTGTCTCTCTCCCACACATTCTCATTATTACTGTCTCTCTCCCACACATTCTCATTATTACTGTCTCTCTCCCACACATTCTCATTATTACTGTCCTCTCTCCCACACATTCTCATTATTACTGTCTCTCTCCCACACATTTTCATTATTACTGTCTCTCTCCCACACATTCTATTATTACTGTCTCTCTCCCACACATTCTTATTATTACTGTCTCTCTCCCACACATTCTTATTATACTGTCTCTCTCCCACACATTCTCATTATTACTGTCTCTCTCCCACACATTCTCATTATTATGCCTCTCTCCCACACATTCTCATTATTACTGTCTCTCTCCCACACATTCTCATTATTATTGCCTCTCTCCCACACATTCTCATTATTACTGTCTCTCTCCACACATTCTCATTATACTGTCTCTCTCCCACACATTCTCATTATTACTGTCTCTCTCCAACACATTCTCATTATTCACTGTCTCTCTCTCCAACACATTCTCATTATTACTGTCTCTTTCCACATTCTCATTATTACTGTCTCTCTCCCACACATTCTCATTATTACTGTCTCTCTCCAACACATTCTCATTATTACTGTCTCTCTCCAACACATTCTCATTATCACTGTCTCTCTCCAACACATTCTCATTATTACTGTCTCTTCCCACATTCTCATTATTACTGTCTCTCTCCCACACATTCTCATTATTACTGTCTCTCTCCCACACATTCTCATTATTACTGTCTCTCTCCCACACATTCTCATTATTACTGTCTCTCTCCCACACATTCTCATTATCACTGTCCTCTCTCCCACACATTCTCATTATTACTGTTCCTCCCACACTTTATTTCCTGTCTCTCTCTCCCACACATTCTCATTATTACTGTCTCTCTCCCACACATTCTCATTATTACTGTCTCTCCCCACACATTTCATTTACTGTCTCTCCCACACATTCTCATTATTACTGTCTCTCCCCCACACATTCTCATTATTACTGTCTCTCTCCCACACATTCTCATTATTACTGTCTCTTCCCCACACATTCTCATTATCACTGTCTCTCCCCCACACATTCTCATTATTACTGTCTCTCTCCCACACATTCTCATTATTACTGTCTCTCCCCCACACATTCTCATATTACTGTCTCTCTCCCACACATTCTCATTATTACTGTCTCTCCCCCACACATTCTCATTATTACTTGTGTGTCTCCCTCACACATTCGAGAACATGTAAGTACTTTTCTCTTCAAAGACAGTCAGAAAACAGTACCGGACGAAACCATATGTACCCTAAATAAATGTCTGTTCATCTGTCCTTCTGAATCACTATCATTCTATCTCTCGCCTTTTCCATCTCTGTCTTTCTCATTCTCTTTCTGCCCACTTCTCTCTTTCTGCCACCCAGAACGGAAAACACCACACATGAAGAAAATGCCACGTCAGTCCAGCGATGGAAATTGAGGCAGTCACGCATACTGTAAAACAGTTAGCTTCACAAGATGATGGGATAAAAGAGACTCAAGCCTTCATCCTGACTGACTGGATGAACCGACTTCAAAAAGCAGACGATAGAGTAGGAGGCCCAGACTGCCACAAAGCAACGAGCAGTATCGATCAACAAAATCTCTACTGTTCCCGACACGCTGGTGTTGAAGGAAATCAACGTGCCGACAAACTTGCCGGAATTCGGAGTTTAAGGTTTGCTCAAGACAGATTCGTCGCAATCGGACTATTCCATATGCACTCCATCAAAATCTGCCACCAATTATCTGGCAGACTCCCTGAGCTGACGCAAAACCGTATGCGCTGGTAAGGTCTTCAAAGGGAAAGGGGGGACCCAATGAAACACTGACACCATTAGAATAACAGAAACTTTCAGATGGGCAACGAACAGGTCAGTTTTTAATGTTGCGGATAGGACTGGACCAGGGATATCAGATCCTGCGTCCACGGCTGCATCTAACAACAACAAACACAACAACAACAACAACAACACAACAACAACAACAACAACAACAACAACAACAATAGCAACAACAACCACCACCACCACCACCACCACCACAACCAAACAAAACAAAAAATCAACCGGCCCGCGTTCAAAGGTAAAACCACTACAACAAAAATTTTGCATTTTGCGAAGTCCAAAGTCTCTACACACTGATAATAGTTTCGCGAAGAAAATCCGAGTCATGTTACTACTCATTCTATTACTAAAAAAAGAAAAAAAAAAGAAAAAAAAAAAAGGAATAGTAAGATGTGACCGAAAATCCACCCTGAAAGGAAAACCAAGATCCATCACAG
>JAPXFY010000016.1:159769-164769 GCA_030674185.1 Monoplex corrugatus
TCGTTCTCTAACACACACACACACGCGCGCACGCACACACACACACACACACACACACACACATACACACACACACTCTCTCTCTCACACACACACACACACACATACACGCACGGATACACACACACACACATACACGCACGGATACACAAACACAGACACACACATACACGCACGGACATATACACACAAACGTACACACACGCACGGGCACACACACACACACACACACGCACGCATGCACGGACACACACGCACGCACAGACACAGACAGACAGACAGACACACAGACAGACAGACACACAGACAGACAGACACACACACACACACACACACACACACACGGGAAACAATTTTCGCTTTGATTTCCCCTCCTACTGTGGCTTGTCATTTCCTCTTGTTTAAAACCGACAGGTACCGACAGCAACACCAGTACATCAGCACCGTTACTGGGTAGCACTGTGCTGTGGCAACACGCCATTCCCGGTCACAACAGTCTACATTTCACACAGTAAATCCCTTGTGACAATAACAAATAAACAAATCCACCACCAGTAATATCATCATCATCATCACCATCATCATCATCATCATCATCATCATCGTCACCATCACCATCACCATCATCAGTTTCTCAAGATAACATCTCCCTCGCTCTCAGAATAAATTCCATGTACACTGACGCCACTGATGCCACGTGACTATTTTTGTCTAAAAGACCAACCGACTGCAACAGCCCTATCAGAGCTATGACCCTGACTACCTCAAAACATACCTCCTTGACCCTGGAAAAAAATCACCAACACAGCCCTATCAGGGCTATGTCCTTGACTACCTCAAAACATACCTCTTTAACCCTGGAAAAAAATCACCAACACAGCCCTATCAGGGCTATGACCCTGACTACCTCAAAACATACCTCCTTGACCCTGGAAAAAAATCACCAACACAGCCCTATCAGGGCTATGACCCTACCTCAAAACATACCTTTTTAACCCTGGAAAAAAATCACCAACACATCCCTATCAGGGCTATGTCCTTGACTACCTCAAAACATACCTCTTTGACCCTGGAAAAAAATCACCAGGTAAAGAAACTTTGATTACAAACAGCAATGCATTGTAAACATAACCTAATCTCTTGCGTTGACCATTCCGTCCATAAAACATATAAGAACTGGACTAAATAAACTAAAATTGCATCTGTACATCACATTTCCGTAAAGCCTCTGCAGTTAATACATGTACCCAATTATCGACCCTAATAGAGAGAATGTAAAGATTTATGGACCACATATGGCTAAATGGATCAGGAAAGCAGAAAATGATTGGAAGAGATGACAGAAAGCGAAGGAACGAAACAGAAACAAAGAGGGTGACAGAAAAGAGGAAATTTCTAGCACAGAATTTTCAGAAAGTGGGGAAATTATTCACAATGAAAGAGCCACGGGATCCCAGTGGCGTGGGGGTGGGGAGCTTTGATACAATGTGATGGACAAATCCAAAATGATCATGGCAAAAGCCTTCAGCATATAGACCCTATACGTTGGCAAGGCCTTGAGGTCCTACATATCGTATGGATTTTACATTTTGTCTTTGTGTCAGTCTGTCAGTGAAATAATCTCGGCCACATAACCACGACAAAATCAGTAACAAGGACGACGACAACGAGAACAACAACAACAATAACTACAACAACAACAACAACGACGACGACGACGAAAACAACAACAGAAAAAAAGCTATAAACGTAAGTTTTGCAAAGTAACTTTTCCAATTTCTAACATGGAAGTGAGTTGGTATCCATCAGAAGAAGCCCACAGTGTCAGTGTGTGGACGTCCCTCCCTGTACCACAGGACATTAGTGTCATTATCCTCCAGTCGCTCATTCCGTCTCCACAACACACCATCCCACAGCCTGCTTCATTCCATGGAGGTGTGAGACAATTATCACAGTGTCTCCCTAAAACTCCTTCCCTTCGTCTTTTTCTCCTCTTCTTTACCTCTTCTATCGTCACTTTGTGGACAGTGGTACACTGTATTACACCTGTGGCTCATTAGCTCAGTGGTTAAGAGGGCCATGGTCGTAACACATAGGTTGTACGTTCAACTCTTGGACAGAAAAGAAAAAAGAAAAGAAAGGAAAAAAAGAAAGAAAGAAAACCTTGCCAGCACAGCGCTTTGGATTTGTAATGTAACATGATAATCACTTTGGGTTTTATCACATAGCATCTTCATCTTTGACGTCAGCGCATATGGAATTCGTCCCGAGCGGGGAGACATTGCTTTGAGAAACTGAAAGTGAAACTATGTCCTTTCAGCCTATTTTAAGGTTGGGAGAGTTGGAGGAAGATGGAAAGTATCCATACCAAGCTATCAACCCTCCACACAAGGACGTCCGAAAAATCAAGAGAATCTTGTGATCCAACACCATTTCCAATTATCAACTGCTCGCCACATGCAGTCAAAACAGTGTGGTTACTATCATCATGAAAAGACAATGGAGATGGATTGGACACATCATCCAAAGACAGCAGGATAACATCACCGGACTGCCCTTCACTGGACACCATGAAGACAACAGGGTAACATCATCCGGACTGCCCTTCACTGGACACCATAAAGACAGCAGGATAACATAACCAGGACTGCCCTTCACTGGACACCATGAAGACAGCAGGATAACATCACCCGGACTGCCCTTCACTGGACACCATGAAGACAGCAGGACAACATCACCAGAACTGCCCTTCACTGGACACCATGAAGACAGCAGGATAACATCACCCGGATTGCCCTTTACTGGACACCATGAAGACAGTAGGACAACATCACCCGGACTGTCCTTCACTGGACACCATGAAGACAGCAGGACAACATCACCCGGACTGTCCTTCACTGGACACCATGAAGACAGCAGGACAACATCACCCGGACTGTCCTTCACTGGACACCATGAAGACAACAGGATAACATCACCCGGACTGCCCTTCACTGGACACCATGAAGACAACAGGACAACATCACCCGGACTGCCCTTCACTGGACACCATGAAGACAGCAGGATAACATCACCCAGACTGCCCTTCACTGGACACCATGAAGACAGCAGGATAACATCATCCGGACTGCCCTTCACTGAACACCACAAGGAAGACATTAATAAGAAAGACCCAAAAACACGTGGCGACGAACAACAGAAGGAAATCTTAAGGTCCCGAAACACACTCAGAGTGCTATACAGAGGCTGGCCCAGAACAGACTTCAAGGATCTTTGGTGCTGACCTTCATGCCAATGGCGTAATAGGCAGTAAGTGACTACAATGACCATCACCACTACCACAGACACCACATCATCACCACCATCATAATCACACCAATAACAATACACCACTGTCCCACCATCATAATCACACCAATAACAACACTACGTCTATCACCACTGTCCCACCATCATAATCACACCAATAACACTACGTCTACCACCACTGTCCCACCATCATAATTACACCAATAACAACACTACGTCTATCACCACTGTCCCACCATCATAATCACACCAATAACACTACGTCTACCACCACTGTCCCACCATCATAATCACACCAATAACAACACTACGTCTATCACCATTGTCCACCATCATAATCACACCAATAACAACACTACGTCTACCACCACTGTCCCACCATCACAATCACACCAATAACAATACTACGTCTATCACCACTGTCCCACCATCATAATCACACCAATAACAACACTACGTCTACCACCACTGTCCCACCATCACTTCTACTATCATCATTATCACCAATACCCTATCCACCACAAAACAACAACAACAACAACAAAAAGCCAGTACTACACGTAACTTTACAAAACAACAACAACAACTACAAAAAGCCAGTACTATACGTAACTTTACCAAACAACAACAACAACAACAACAACTACAAAAAGTCAGTACTACACGTAGCTTTACCAAACAACAACAACAACAACAACAACAAAAAGCCAGTACTACACGTAACTTTACCAACAACAACAACAAATACAAAAAGCCAGTACTACACGTAACTTTACCAAACAACAACAACAACAACAACAACAAAAAGCCAGTACTACACGTAACTTTACCAAACAACAACAACAAAAAGCCAGTACTACACGTAACTTTACCAAACAACAACAACAACAACAACAAAAAGCCAGTACCACACGTAACTTTACCAAACAACAACAACAAAAAGCCAGTGCTACACGTAACTTTACCAAACAACAACAACAACAACAACAACAACAAAAAGCCAGTACTACACGTAACTTTACCAAACAACAACAACAACAACAACAAAAAGCCAGTACTACACGTAACTTTACCAAACAACAACAACAACAACAAAAAGCCAGTACTACACGTAACTTTACCAAACAACAACAGAACTACCAGCAAAGCACAGACAGTGGTAATATAACTTTCCCCATTTCTAACGCGGTAATCAGTTGGTATCGACCAAAAGGGGACCAGTCTGTCAGTCTGTGAACGTCCTTTCTTTTATCACCAGACATTAGTGTCATTACCCCCAAGCCGCTCATTTCGTCTCCACAGCACACCATCACCACACCTTGCTTCAGTCCGTGGAAGCAAAGAGACTGGGAGATCTCTCAGACCCTTTGGTGCCAGTGTGAGACAATTATCGCAATACCTACTCTGTCTTTCGTCTGTCCTCCTTTTCCGATGTTGGCACCGCTGACCCACAGCACCTTGCTGATAATGCAGAGGCCGTGGGTTCGAATCATACATCGGCCATAAGTTGTTCACGCCGGTCGTCTGATTCTTTGTGGTGAGCTGAGCCGTGGACTCAATATCCATTTAGTCCTCTTCTCCCACTGGACGAAGCAGCAGGGAAGTGTCAGTCTTTTTCTCTTAATTTTTATATTTGGTGTTTGTTTGTTTGCGATCTTACATTCACGCTTGACAAAAGCCAAAATGTGCAT
>JAPXFY010000016.1:172269-175230 GCA_030674185.1 Monoplex corrugatus
CCTCCAAAATGCATAAAATTAGCATGATTACGTAGGCCATCCAAAATGCATAAAATTAGCATGATTACGTGGGCCCTCCAAAATGCATAAAATTAGCATGATTACGTAGGCCCCCCAAAATGCATAAAATTAGCATGATTACGTAGGCCCCCCAAAATGCATAAAATTAGCATGATTACGTAGGCCCCCCAAAATGCATAAAATTAGCATGATTACGTAGGCCCCCCAAAATGCATAAAATTAGCATGATTACGTAGGCCCCCAAAATGCATAAAATTAGCATGATTACGTGGACCCCCCAAAATGCATAAAATTAGCATGATTACGTGGACCCCCCAAAATGCATAAAATTAGCATGATTACGTGGACCCCCCAAAATGCATAAAATTAGCATGATTACGTGGGCCCCCCAAAATGCATAAAATTAGCATTTTTTTTAAAATAAAAGGAAGGTGTGTCAACAGTACTTTCTTGGGAACTCCCGACAATGAAATTAATTATATTCTCGTTGTGGTAACAACTGTTCCAGCTTCAAGTTTTCATTTTTTTTAAAGCTTACTCACGGTGACAGGGACCTTGAGAAGTACGACGTCTCCATTTTCCCGTCAAAATTGTTCATACAAAAAGGGAGACTGTTGCAATGGCTTGACTATCTCTTAGAATGGCCCGGCTATCTTGGTTTTTCTCTCACTCATTTTTTAAAAAAGTCCTTTGACGCAAAGTTCCTTCTTTGTGGATGTCATTGTCAGTTTGATGGGCCGAGGTTAACGGACTGAGTGAGCTCTCGATAAGCTGTCGCTGAAAAGCGAGCAAACAAATGATCCTGACCACACACACACACACACACACACACACACACACACACACACACACACACACACACACACACACACACACACAACACACACACACACACACACACACACACACACACACACACACACACACACACACACACACACACACACACACACAAAACAGCACACAAACAAATAAGCATGGAAACACAGAGAGAATAACAAACCAAACAAAGAAACAAACAAATAAACGACGCAAATCGCGACATTAAAGGGGGAAAAGAACAACTAAGCAATTCCAAATTCAATAACTTTGGAAACGACTCGTGTTAACCGCAACACACACACACACACACACACACATACACACACACACACACACACACACACACACACACACACACACACACACACACACACACACATACACACACACACAAACACGCACGCGCGCGCGCGCGCGCGCATTACTCACAAACAAAAACAACAACAACAACAATATACAGTCAGACAGACTGGCAATGAGAAATAACGATATAGAAAGTTGATACACAGATAGAGAGGTAGACAGAGAAAGTGGGGAGGGAGGGAGAGAGAGAGAGAGAGAGTCTCCAGAATTCAGAAGCTCCTTACTGAAGTGGAGTTTAAAAAAGCGTTACAAAACTTACTTCCAATTTTTTAAACAGAAACAAACAGAATTTTTTTCACAGAATCATAACAGGCTGAACCGAATAAGAAACACAATTTAATCGTGCATAGATTTCTGTCATACTTTCGTGGAATAAACTTTGATCGAAGATCATCAACAGCTGGACAGCAGAGGACAACGTGCTATTTCGCTATCTTTTCCATGCACGCATATTGGACACACTAAATCAGTCTACACACTAAATCAGTCTACACACTAAATCAGTCTACACACTGAATCAGTCTACACAATCTACACACTAAATCAGTCTACACACTAAATCAGTCTACACACTGAATCAGTCTACACAATCTACACACTAAAACAGTCTACACACTAAATCAATCTACACACTAAAACAGTCTACACACTAAATAAGTCTACACACTAAATCAGTCTACACACTAAATCAATCTACACACTAAATCAGTCTACACACTAAATCAGTCTACACACTAAATCAGTCTATACACTAAATCAGTCTACACACTAAATAAGTCTACACACTAAATCAGTCTACACACTAAATCAGTCTACACACTAAATCAGTCTACACACTAAATCAGTCTACACAAACTACACACTAAATCAGTCTACACAATCTACACACTAAATCAGTCTACACACTAAATCAGTCTACACAAACTACACACTAAATCAGTCTACACAATCTACACACTAAATCAGTCTACACACTAAATCAGTCTACACACTAAATCAGTCTACACAAACTACACACTAAATCAGTCTACACAATCTACACACTAAATCAGTCTACACAATCTACACACTAAATCAGTCTACACACTAAATCAGTCTACACACTAAATCAGTCTACACAATCTACACACTAAATCAGTCTACACACTAAATCAGTCTACACAAACTACACACTAAATCAGTGTACACAAACTACACACTAAATCAGTCTACACACTAAATCAGTCTACACAATCTACACACTAAATCAGTCTACACACTAAATCAGTCTACACAAACTACACACTAAATCAGTCTACACACTGAATCAGTCTACACACTAAATCAGTCTACACACTAAATCAGTCTACACAAACTACACACTGAATCAGTCTACACAAACTACACACTAAATCAGTCTACACAAACTACACACTAAATCAGTTTATACACTAAATCAGTCTACACAAACTACACACTAAATCAGTCTACACAAACTACACACTGAATCAGTCTACACAAACTACACACTGAATCAGTCTACACAAACTACACACTAAATCAGTCTACACAAACTACACACTGAATCAGTCTACACAAACTACACACTGAATCAGTCTACACAAACTACACACTGAATCAGTCTACACAAACTACACACTGAATCAGTCTACACAAACTACACACTAAATCAGTCTACACAAACTACACACTGAATCAGTCTACACAAACTACACACTAAATCAGTCTACACAAACTACACACTAAATCAGTCTA
>JAPXFY010000016.1:192830-195330 GCA_030674185.1 Monoplex corrugatus
TATCTCTCTCTCTTTCTCTGTTTCTCTCTTTCTCTCTCTTTCTCTATCTCTCTCTTTCTCTCTTTCTCTGTCTCTCTCTTTCTCTGTCTCTCTCTTTCTCTGTCTCTCTCTTTCTTTCTCTCTCTCTTTTCTCTCTCTCTCTCTCTCTTTCTCTCTCTTTCTCTCTGTGTCTCTCTCTGTCTCTCTCTTTTTCTCTCTCTCTTTCTGTGCCTCTATCTGTCTGTCTGTTTCTCTCTCTATCTGTCTGTCTCTGTTTCTCTCTCTCTCTATCTGTCTGTTTCTCTCTCTATCTGTCTGTCTCTGTTTCTCTCTCTATCTGTCTGTCTCTGTTTCTCTCTCTGTCTGTCTCTGTTTCTCTCTCTATCTGTCTGTCTCTGTTTCTCTCTCTATCTGTCTGTCTCTGTTTCTCTATCTGTCTGTCTCTGTTTCTCTATCTGTCTGTCTCTGTTTCTCTATCTGTCTGTCTCTGTTTCTCTCTCTATCTTGCTCCCTCACTCCCTACCCCCTCTCTCTCCCTCTTCCTCTCCCCCGCTCTCTGTCTGTCTGTCTGTCTGTCTGTCTGTCTGCCTCTCTCTGTCTCTGTCTCTCTCTGTGTGTCAGGTGAGGCAGTTTCGTTACGTCAGGTGTGATCAGGTGTGCAGGAACAGCTTGCTGACACCTGTACTGATTACAAACCACATTTTTTCAACAGGCTGTAAATTTACCTTATTTTCCCCACACCCTGTTCCGTTACTTATCGTCTGCAATAGTGCACACCTTCCCCCCCCCCACCTTTTTTACTTAGTGGTGGTAACGATGGTGATAGTGCGAACGAAATGGTCGTGCCATATTGATGAAGTTACCTCTCTTACTCAAGCTACTGTTCGAAAATTCGCAGATGGTCGGAAATTTCTCAGGCCGTGGTGTTGATGTGATTAAAATGGTCATGCCACGTGAATAATCATCAGATCTTTTTCGAATTAAACAGCGGTAGCAACAACAACAACGGCAAGATCAAGGTGAAATATAAAAAAGAGATCCGTAATATCTCCATACAAGATTATTAATTTCGTATTGACTGATTCCTTCAAGCCGGGTGGTTTATTTTCTTGTGTCTCCTCTTGTGGGTGGCCTTAAGGTGATTCGGGATTGATAGTCCTGTGAACGTCATGGCAGGAAGAATCAGAACTGAATGAACCTGGGTTTGGTGGTGCATGAGAGGAGGGATTGTCTCCCTCTTTCCGCTAGCTCCTTGGTGTATTTCTGATGCGAGGAAAAAACTCGAGGTCCCGTGTCCAGCAGGCGCTCAGCGCATGTTAAAGATACCATGACATCAAAGGAGGTGTCCAGAGCAAAATTCTGCAGAAAATTTTAATTCTATGGGTTAACAGAAATACAGACGCATACAGAAAAATGTAATTCTATGGGTTAACAGAAATACAGACACATACAGAAAATTTTAATTCTATGGGTTAACAGAAATACAGACGCATACAGAAAAATGTAATTCTATGGGTTAACAGAAATACAGACACATACAGAAAATTTTAATTCTATGGGTTAACAGAAATACAGACACATACAAAAAAATATAATTCTATGGGTTAACAGAAATACAGACACATACAGAAAAGAAGAAGAAAATGGGTGGCGCTGCATTGTGGCGATGCGTTCTTCCCTTGGAGAGCAAAATGATTGTCATATTGTAAATCGATCGCTCCCCAATCAATCAATCAATCAATCAATCAATCAAATCAATCAATGTACAAATAAATAAATGAATAATAAAGAAAGAAAGAATTAATTAATTAATTATATAAATAAATTAAATAACAAGAAACAACACAACCAACCAACCAACCAATTTCTGTCTTCTCTCTCAGGGAAGAGCGCGTCAACGTCCATTTTCAGTTTCTTTTTCTGTGCACGTGTAATTCTGTTTTCTGATGAAACTAGAATTTTCTACACAAGTTTGCAGGGAAAACTCCTTCGTTACCGTGGGATATTTAACGTGCGCTGAATGCTTGTCTCATTCGAAAAGCAGTGTCGGTGTGTTTAAGACAGGTGCGATGGTCAAGTGGGTAAACTCGGATTTCCAGTCACAAGGTCCTAGGTTCAATCCGCCCAGACAGCTCCACCTGGTGGGTAAAGGGTGGAGATTATTCCCATCTCCCAGGTCAACATGTGTGTACACCTGCCAGTGACTAAACCCCCTTCAGGCGGATACGCACACAGAATATTAAATATGCACCCTAAACATTCTGTAAGCCATGTCAGTGGCTGATTTACAGAAACATGAAAACACCCGGCAAACACACCCACCGGAGACGGTGTAAGCAGACTGTGTAGCAACATACCGCCTGCACAGCGTGGACAACACAACGTGCATACACACATATGAGAAAACTAGGAACACTCGTTCAGTAATTTTTTTTCCAAAAAATATAATTTGTGACTAATATTTATTAAAGACCCACATTCTTAATCACCCAATCGATTGTGACTGACATTTTTCTTGCAG
>JAPXFY010000016.1:200330-202830 GCA_030674185.1 Monoplex corrugatus
AGGAGAGGGTGAACAATAGCAGACTTGAAAGAATCTGGGACAGTTCCAGTTTGAAGAGAAGTGTTGATGATGTCAGTGATGAATGGGAGGAGAGTAGGGAGACAGTCGGCGTAGAGAGAACCTGGAAGAGGATCCAGTTCGCAGGTTTTGAACGACATGGATCTGATTGTGTTGAGAATTTCTTCTTGTGAGACTGGGGTAAAAGTAGTAAGAGGTGTGCCAGAGAAGGAAGGGTCAGGTGGGCATGGTTGACAGGGTGTCCTGTCAAGCCTGTCACGAAGAGTTTGTATTTTGGTGGTGAAATAGTTGGAGAATACAGATGGGAGTTCTTCATTTGTATGTTTTGTTGGGAGAGGTAAATCTTTTCGTGTGCCAAGGAGATGATTCATGGTTGTAAAGAGTTCTTTTGAAGAAGAGGCATTCAGGATTTTGGTTTGGAAATAGCTTGTTTTTGCTGATGCAATGAGGGTGGATACTTTTGTTTTAGAGGCTTGGAAAAGTTGCCTGTGTACAGTGAGTTTGGATTTGCGCCAGCGGCGCTCTGCTCTGCGGCGGGCACGTTTTGCACAGGCGATCTCATGAGTGAGCCAGGGGGTAGGGGGGCGGTCAGGTAAAAGACGGGTTGTGGCTGGAGCATGAGTGTCCAGAAGATGGTGGAGAGTAGTATAGAATTCATCGGCAAGGTTATGTGACTTTTCAGAAAGGAGACGGGAGGCATCAGATGAAAATGTGGAGAGGTCGATAGATTTGAGATTGCGTCGAGTCACTGTGCGCATGGTACGGGAAGGAGGAGAAATGTCGAGAGAACAGAGAATTGCAGAGTGGTCAGATGGAAGGGCTGAAGTTAGACGGGTAGAAAGAACTAAGCAGTTGTCAGTAGCGGAATTGTGGTGATCACGAGAAATGATCCAGTCAAGAATGTGACCTTTTTGATGGGTTGGTTCAGAAATGTGTTGAGTCATATTGTGATTGGACAGAGAGTTGATGATATGTCTTGTGTCATAACGGTGAGTGTTGTCATAGTGGACATTGATGTCACCTAGAATGATGAGATTTCCAGGTAAGAGGCAGTAGTGGTCAAGCAATTGGTCAAAGTCAGACAGAAACGTGGATGTGGTGAGTTTGTTGGCAGAGCTAGGTGGGGGTCGATAGACACAGGAGAAGGTGATGGGGTGAGGGGTGGATTGGAAGGATACTTCAACGTGCTCGAAAGAAGGATGGGAGAAAGGCAGAGACTGCGAGAAAGATAGGCGGGAATGGAGTGAGTCGTTGTAGAGGATGGCGATACCGCCACCTCGGGATGAGCGATGGAAAGAAGCAAGCCTGTAACCACTCGGAGTGAGGCTAGCATGTATAGGTTCGTGACCAAGGGGGTTAAGCCATGTCTCTGTGATAAAAGCAATGTCAACATGCTCATCTACGATAAAGTCAGCAATGACATCGGCTTTGCCATCAGTGCATGTTGACTGAGCATTAAAAAGGCATAGTTTCAGCCTATCACAGTCATATGGTGGCAGCCGAGGTGGCGACGAAGGCGGCACCAACGGGACAGAAGGCGAAAGCGGCACCGGCGGGACAGAAGGCGAAGGCGGCACCATCAGGACAGAAGGCGAAGGCGAAGACGGCAGAGGAGGAGACAAAGCTTGCAGCAGCGAGGTCGAGGGCAGGGGCAGTGGAGGAGAAGAAGAAGCAGGAGACGAAAAGTGGCGTCGGGCAGGAGGCAGGTTGTGCCAAAGACGGTGGAGACGTCCACCACGACAGGATCGCGCAGTGCGGGGCTTAGGACACAGCCCCAGTGTTCGTATTCGCTGGTAGACGCCTCCACCGAGGTAGCATTTGCTGTGTTTAAAAAGTGTCAGTCCAATTTGTTTTATAAAAGACGGGTCCATAATTGCGAGCCAGGCAGGAGAGGAAGACACTTGCAGGTTGGTGTGTGGGTTGGTCAGTTCACAACACTAAAATCCAGAGAACGCAGAACACAAAGGTTTGGAAGCTGTAGCGTTGGGCGAACACAGTAGGCTAAGGTGTAAACACAGTTCACAGATAAAATGTCCGACTTGAGCGGCTGAATTAAAAAGATGAAAAGTAGGTATAAAAACTTTAAAATCGGATTATCTGGTAAAATATTCAAAATTAAAAAAAAATATTTACATCACCGTGTGTCAGGATTTCAAAGCAACAAACTGATACAAAATTCAATGCATAAAACCAAATAGAACCACGATAAAATCACTGTAAAACACCACACACACTTTTGCTGCCTGCTGGCGCGACATCTACACACACACACACACACACACACACACACACGCATACACACCACCCACTCACAAACACACATAGAGACACACACACGCGCACA
This sequence comes from Monoplex corrugatus, assembly GCA_030674185.1. Lineage (NCBI taxonomy): Eukaryota > Metazoa > Mollusca > Gastropoda > Littorinimorpha > Ranellidae > Monoplex > Monoplex corrugatus. Next base: position 202,693 of record JAPXFY010000016.1, read on the forward strand.
GACACAGACGCACGTACACACACAGACACACAGACAGACACACAGACAGACAGACAGACACAGACACACACACACACATATGTATATATCTATATATAAATATATATATATATATATATATATATATGCACACACAAC
>JAPXFY010000016.1:205330-220330 GCA_030674185.1 Monoplex corrugatus
AGAGAGACAGAGGTATTTACAGAATTCAGTTTACCAGTAATCTTAACGGCATGGAGGTTCTTTCTCTTTTCTATCTTAATTTTATTTTCATTTCTTTCCTTCTCTCTCTTCCCCCTTTGATTTTGTGGCTGTTTTTTTCTGTTCCCTTTGTATTTGTGTGCTTTCTTAATGAGTTCCTTTCGCCCTGGTCTACACACTTCCCTGCAGTTTTTGGCTGGCCATTTCCTTACCGGGGATCTCAAAAATAGACATGATCTTCTGGAAAATGTTCTTTTTCTTTCTTTCTTTCTGTCTTTCATTCTCCCTGTCTTTCTTTTTGTGTCATTTTGTGCGTACTTTTTGGTTCTGTTTTTTATTTGATTCTTTTTCTTCTTGTTTTCCTTCTTCTCCTTTGCTGTTCTTTTCTTCTTTTTCTTCTTGTTTTCTTTCTTCTCCTTTTCTTTTCTTTTCTTCTTTTTCTTCTTGATACCTTTGGCTTTTATATGTATATACATTTTCTTCTTTTTCCTCTTTATTTTTGCTTTTTTCATTCTTTTCCCCTCATTTTTCATTAACATTACGGACTCACAAGAGAAGTTACTGCTCTGTTCAACCCTGTCTTCCTTTCTTCTACTTTGTCTATGATAATCATCATCATGTGCCCTGCTGCATGGTGTTGGTGATCATGGCCCTCCATACCAATCTATCCCTTGTCGCTGCAAGTACTTCTTCCACCCTCTCTGTCTTCAGCCACCCTGCAAGTCCGTCCTATATTTTCTCCCTGGGTCTATCTGGTGTTCTCTTTCCCTCTAGCTTTCCCGTTGTGACCAGGTGCTTTAATTCTCCTTTCCTCATAAAATGGCCTGTAAATGTTGCCTGTCTTTTCCTAGTCTTCCTTATCTGATCAACTCTGTCTATAATGCTGGCTTTGAAAAAAGTTGAAGTCACTACCACCTCACCTCTTTAGGACCCTGGGGTTCAGACGACAACCTGTACTTTTTTCTAACAGAGACATGAATGACTGAACTGTGTGTGTAGCTCTGAACCGTCTGCATTCTGCTCTCGACGGGACATTCTGTCCTGAGGACTCTCCACCCCACAGCCTGTCAGCGCCATCTATCAGCCACAGACAAGGGGAGATCACCCACACGGCTAGCGGAAGGCCCCAAGCCGATTGGTCAGCTGACATGATTGACAGCAGACGATTAGTTCCTGCTGGTGCTGACGGCACGGTCATGTGATCCCCGCCTCTTGTTGACTCAGTCCAACTTGTTTTTTCCCCCCGTGCTTCGCTTTTTTCCCTGACTGGTGCATGGGTCGATTGGTTTGATGGTTTGCTTTGAGAATTGTTCGTTCTTTCGCTGACTTGCAGTTGATTAAAGTTTCTTGTTTTTATTTTTATTGTTTAAAGCCCAGCCGACTGCACAGAGCCATTCAGGACTATAACCATGTCAAAACGTGAACAAACACCTGGTTGACAACAGTTGGAAAAGGAAACTAAGTTCACATATCAACAATCAACTGTTTGAAGAAAAAAACAGTTGAAAAAGAAAATTAAGTACACATATCAATGCATACGTGCACAGAATTCAAAGATACAGCCCTGGCGTTGACCACTCCGTCCACTTTATCACCAGAGGATTTAAAAAAAACAAACCTGAACACAAATGTAAACATAACTAAGGACACCAAAGCATACATAAAAAGGCCAAAATTACCAAAAATTGCTCCTGCACAGCGTATTTCCTTAAAGCCAAACATGCACTTAATACATGTACCCAATTATCAGTCCTAAGAAAAAGTACATAAGACTTTATCAAACACATACAGGTGAATGGACCAGTAAGGCAGAAAATGATAGGAAGAAATGACAGAAAGCAAAGGAATAAGGCAGAAACAAGGAGAGTGACAGAAAACTGAGGAAATTTCGAACACAGAATTTCCAGAAGGCGGGGATATTATTGATATTGAAAGAGTCCCTGGCATCCCCACAGGGCAATTGGGGGGGGGGGGGGGGGGGGATTGAAGGTTGTGATTGGTTTATGTTCTGTCTGTCCCACGTTTAGAGGAAACCCTAGTGTTGTCAGACTGATGACAGACGTTGTGTTTATGTTCTGTCTGTGCCACGTTTAGAGGAAACCCTAGTGTTGTCAGACTGATGACAGACGTTGTGTTTATGTTCTGTGTGTTCCACGTTTAGAGGAAACCCTAGTGTTGTCAGACTGATGACAGACGTTGTGTTTATGTTCTGTCTCTCCCATGTTTAGAGGAAACCCTAGCGTTGTCAGACTGATGACAGACGTTGTATTTATGTTCTGTCTGTCCCACGTTTAGAGGAAACCCTAGCGTTGTCAGACTGATGACAGACGTTGTGTTTATGTTGTGTGTTCCACGTTTAGAGGAAACCCTAGTGTTGTCAGACTGATGACAGACGTTGTGTTTATGTTGTGTGTTCCACGTTTAGAGGAAACCCTAGTGTTGTCAGACTGATGACAGACGTTGTGTTTATGTTGTGTGTCCCACGTTTAGAGGAAACCCTAGCGTTGTCAGACAGATGATAGACGTTGTGTTTATGTTGTGTGTTCCACGTTTAGAGGAAACCCTAGCGTTGTCAGACTGATGACAGACGTTGTGTTTATGTTGTGTGTCCCACGTTTAGAGGAAACCCTAGCGTTGTCAGACTGATGACAGACGTTGTGTTTATGTTGTGTGTTCCACGTTTAGAGGAAACCCTAGTGTTGTCAGACTGATGACAGACGTTGTGTTTATGTTGTGTCTGTTCACGTTTAGAGGAAACCCTAGTGTTGTCAGACTGATGACAGACGTTGTGTTTATGTTCTGTCTGTCCCACGTTTAGAGGAAACCCTAGCGTTGTCAGACTGATGACAGACGTTGTGTTTATGTTGTGTGTTCCACGTTTAGAGGAAACCCTAGTGTTGTCAGACTGATGACAGACGTTGTGTTTATGTTGTGTCTGTTCACGTTTAGAGGAAACCCTAGTGTTGTCAGACTGATGACAGACGTTGTGTTTATGTTGTGTGTTCCACGTTTAGAGGAAACCCTAGCGTTGTCAGATTGATGACAGACGTTGTGTTTATGTTCTGTCTGTTCACGTTTAGAGGAAACCCTAGTGTTGTCAGACTGATGACAGACGTTGTGTTTATGTTGTCTGTAACACGTTTAGAGGAAACCCTAGTGTTGTCAGACTGATGACAGACGTTGTGTTTATGTTGTCTGTAACACGTTTAGAGGAAACCCTAGTGTTGTCAGACTGATGACAGACGTTGTGTTTATGTTGTCTGTAACACGTTTAGAGGAAACCCTAGTGTTGTCAGACTGATGACAGACGTTGTGTTTATGTTGTGTGTTCCACGTTTAGAGGAAACCCTAGTGTTGTCAGACTGATGACAGACGTTGTGTTTATGTTGTCTGTAACACGTTTAGAGGAAACCATAGTGTTGTCAGACTGATGACAGACGTTGTGTTTATGTTGTCTGTAACACGTTTAGAGGAAACCATAGTGTTGTCAGACTGATGACAGACGTTGTGTTTATGTTGTCTGTTCCACGTTTAGAGGAAACCATAGTGTTGTCAGACTGATGACAGACGTTGTGTTACTTGTTTCTGCTTGGCTGGTTGTACTATATTTATTTACTTACTCACTCATCTCTGTGCCTGACTCTTTACCTGAAGGACCAGCAGATAGCTGTATGTCAGGCCTGTACCCTTTGACCTGTCCGGTTCGGGTGGTCCTGTAACAGGTGACGCCTCTGCCGGCATTGTTGTAGGGGTCCCTAAGGCACACACCCTCCCTGACACACACACCCTGACACACACACCCTCCCACACACACACCCTGACACACACACCCTGACACACACACCATGACACACACACCCTGACACACACACCCTCCCTGACACACACATCCTCCCTGACACACACACCCTCCCTGACACAGACACCCTCCCTGACACACACACCCTCCCTGACACACACACTCTCCCTGACACACACACCCTCCCTGACACAGACACCCTCCCTGACACACACCCCTCCCTGACACACACACCCTGACACACACGCCCTCCCTGACACACACACCCTCCCTGACACACACACCCTCCCTGACACATACACCCTGACACACACACCCTCCCTGACACATACACCTGACACACACACCCTCCCTGACACATACACCCTGACACACACACCCTCCCTGACACACACACCCTCCCTGACACACACACCCTCCCTGACACATACACCCTCCCTGACACATACACCCTGACACACACACCCTCCCTGACACACACACCCTCCCTGACACATACACCCTGACACACACACCCTCCCTGACACATACACCCTCCCTGACACATACACCCTGACACACACACCCTCCCTGACACATACACCCTCCCTGACACATACACCCTGACACACACACCCTCCCTGACACATACACCCTCTCTGACATATACACCCTGACACACACACCCTCCCTGACACATACACCCTCCCTGACATATACACCCTGACACACACACCCTCCCTGACACACACACCCTGACACATACACCCTGACACACACACCCTCCCTGACACACACACCCTCCCTGACACATACACCCTGACACACACACCCTCCCTGACACACACACCCTGACACATACACCCTGACACACACACCCTCCCTGACACAACACCCTGACACACACACCCTCCCTGACACACACACCCTGACACACACACCATGACACACACACCCTGACACACACACCCTGACACACACACCTCCCTGACCACACAACCCTGACACATACACCCTGACACACACACCCTGACACATACACCCTGACACACACACCCTGACACATACACCCTGACACACACACCCTGACACATACACCCTGACACACACACCCTGACACACACTCCCTGACACATACACCCTGACACATACACCCTGACACACACACCCTGACACACACACCCTGACACACACACCCTGACACACACACCCTGACACATACACCCTGACACACACACCCTGACACATACACCCTGACACACACACCCTGACACATACACCCTGACACACACACCCTCCGTGACACACACACCCTGACACACACACCCTGACACACACACCCTGACACACACTACACCCTGACACACACACCCTGACCACACACACCTGACACACACACACACCTGACACACACACCCTGACACACACACCCTGACACACACACACCCTGACACACACACCATGACACACAACCTGACACACACACCCTCCCTGACACACACCCCTCCCTGACACACACACGCCTCCCTGACACACACACCCTCCCTGACACACACACCCTCCCTGACACACACACACCCTCCCTGACACACACACCCTCCCTGACACATACACCCTGACACACACACCCTGACACACACACCCTCCCTGACACATACACCCCCCTGACAAACACACCCTGACACACACACACCCTGACACACACACCCTGACACACACACCTGACACACACACCCTGACACACACACCCTGACACACACACCCTGACACACACACCTGACACACACCCTTGACACACACACCCTGACACACACACCATGACACACAATCCTGACACACACACCCTCCCTGACACACACACCCTCCCTGACACACACACCTCCTGACACACACCCTCCCTGACACACACACCCTCCCTGACACACACACCCTCCCTGACACACACACCCTGACACACACCCTCCCTGACACACACACCTCCCTGCACCACACACACCCCCTCCTGACACACACACCCTCCCTGACACAACACCCTCCCTGAACACACACCCTCCCTGACACACACCCTGACACCAGCCTGACACACACCACCCTCCCTGACACACACACCCTCCCTGACACACACACCTCCCTGACACATACACCCTCCCTGACACACACACCCTCCCTGACACACACACCCTCCCTGACACATACACCTGACTCACATACACCCTCTCCTGACACACACACCTCTTGACACACACACACCTCTGAACATACACCTAAATAACTCTCAATACACTCCTATAAACATAACCTACACACAAAGTTAATAAGTAAGTACCTAAATTACTAACTAAGGTACGTAAATTCATACTTAAGAAGGACCAAAAACTCAAGTCACTCACTGTATTACCCAGTTATCATCCTAAGAAAAAGTACGTAAGACTTTACAAAACATATACAGGAAAATGGACCAGACATACACACCCTGACACACACCCTGACACACACACACCCTGACACACACACCCTGACACACACACCCTGACACACACCCCTGACACACACACACCCTGACACACACACCATGACACACACACCCTGACACACACACCCTCCCTGACACACACACCCTCCCTGACACACACACCCTCCCTGACACAGACACCCTCCCTGACACACACACCCTCCCTGACACAAAACACCCTGACACACACGCCCTCCCTGACACACACACCCTCCATGACACAACACCCTCCCTGACACATACACCCTGACACACACACACACCCTCCCTGACACATACACCCTGACACACACACCCTCCCTGACACATCACCCTGACTACACACCTCCCTGACACACACACCCTCCCTGACACACACCCTCCCTGACACATACACCTCCTGACACATACACCCTGACACACACACCCTCCCTGACACACACACCCTCCCTGACACATACACCCTGACACACACACCCTCCCTGACACACACACCCTGACACATACACCCTGACACACACACCCTCCCTGACACATACACCCTCCCTGACACATCCACCCTGACACACACACCCTCCCTGACACATACACCCTCCCTGACATATACACCCTGACACACACACCCTCCCTGACACATACACCCTCCCTGACATATACACCCTGACACACACACCCTCCCTGACACACACACCCCTGACACATACACCCTGACACACACACCCTCCCTGACACACACACCCTACACCTGACACATACACCCCTGACACACACACCCTCCTGACACACACACCCTGACACATACACCCTGACACACACACCCTCCCTGACACACACACCCCTGACACACACACACCCTCCCTGACACACACACCCTGACACACACCATGACACACACACCCCTGACACACACACCCTGACACACACACCCTCCCTGACACACACACCCTGAACACATAACACCCCTGACACACACACCCTGACACATACACCCTGACACACACAACCCTGACACATACACCCTGACACACACACCCTGACACATACACCCTGACACACACACCCTGACACACACTCCCTGACACATACACCCTGACACATACACCCTGACACACACACCCTGACACACACACCCTGACACACACACCCTGACACAACACCCTGACACACACACACCCTGACACACACACCCTGAACACACACACACCCTGACACACACACACACCTGACACACACACCCTGACACACACACACCCCTGACACACACACCCTGACACACACACACCATGACACACAACCTGACACACACACCCTCCCTGACACACACGCCCCCTGACACACACACCCTCCCTGACACACACACCCTCCCTGACACACACACCCTCCCTGACACACACACCCTCCCTGACACACACACCCTGACACACACACCTCCCTGACACAATACACCCTGATCCACACACACCCTGACACAACACACCACCTCCCTGACACATACACCCTCCCTGACAAACACAAACTGACACACACACCCTGACACACACACCCTGACACACACACCCTGACACACACACCCTGACACACACACACCCTGACACACACACCCTGACACACACACCCTGACACACACACCCTGACACACACACCATGACACACACACCATGACACACAACCTGACACACACACCCTCCCTGACCACACACACCCTCCCTGACACACACACCCTCCCTGACACACACACCCTCCCTGACACACACACCCTCCCTGACACACACACCCTCCCTGACACACACACCCTGACACACACGCCCTCCCTGACACACACACCCTCCCTGACACACACACCCTCCCTGACACACACACCCTCCCTGACACATACACCCTCCCTGACACACACACCCTGACACACACGCCCTCCCTGACACACACACCCTCCCTGACACACACACCCTCCCTGACACACACACCCTCCCTGACACATACACCCTCCCTGACACACACACCCTCCCTGACACACACACACCCTCCCTGACACATACACCCTGACACACACACCCTCCCTGACACACACACCCTCCTTGACACACACACACCCTCCCTGACACACACACCCTCCCTGACACACACACCCTCCCTGACACACACACACCCTCCCTGACACACACACCCTCCCTGACACACACACCCTCCTTGACACACACACACCCTCCCTGACACACACACCCTAAATAACATACCTCAATACAAATTTAAACATAACTAAGGTCACTAAAGTATATATAAGTAAGGACCTAAATTACTTCAATAGCTTCCGTATATCTCATTTCCTTAGAGCCAAAAATGTTCTCAATGTATGTACCCAGTTATCAATCCTAAGAAAAAGTACGTAAGACTTTATAAAACATATACAGGAAAATGGACCAGGAAAATGACAGGAAGAAATGACAGAACGCAAAGAAACAAGTCAGAAACAAAGGGAGTGACAGAAAGAGGAAATTTCTGGCACAGAATTTCCTTAACTGCAGGGCACCTGCTTTGTGTAGGGAAAGCTTACACCTTAACTTTGCTTTTTTTTTCTTCAACCAGAAACATCCATGACACGGACCAAGAAAGAGCCAAGGTAGGCAACCAGTCTTTGACCACTTTGAATTATTCCTCCCCCACCCCCTCCAACACACACATAAAACATTGATCTGACGAGAAACTTCCAGGATCTGTTCTGACAATTAGGGAGAAAGGAGCTGACTATAGTCAACAGCCGAGACAAAGAGCAAGGCTGGATTCTGACACCGTGACATGTTGGTGTTTCTGTAGCTTACGCTTTTCTTCTTTCTGCCAACTGATAATAAGCTTGATTGATTGATTGATTGATTGATTGATTGATTGATTGGTTGACAGATTTGGTTCAGTTTTTACGTCGGCACCCACCCCACCTCAGGTGATATGGCCGACGGGGATAACTATTCCAGGGAAGTGTTGGAAAGGGGGACCTATCTAAGGGGGACCTATCTAATCCTATACTGACACCACCACAACAATGATGTTAAGATGGGACAGTGACAAGGCCAGTTTTAATGTAGCATACCCTGGGATTTGAACCCACAACCATAAGTATGTAATAATGAGCTGCTCTGAGCCTGGCTTTATGCATAGTACGAACAAAGAGCACAGAAAGAAGTGAACAAAGTGATCAGAACTCTGGAGAGAGCCAGACAGCAGAAGGTCTTCGGAGGAGAAATCCCCGTCAAGCAAGTGTTTCGGCCCTTAACTCCTGACACTGTAAGGGGGCCGGGCCACATCCAGGTCATGACTTCTGGATGCCCTTCTGCTGTCGCCATTTCTTCTTCTTCTTCTTTTGTTTGTTATTATTCATTTTTTTAAAAGACATATGTCCTAAAAACAAATATTCCTTCTTTCTGCTTCTCATTTCCATCGTTAAACATCACGTAGTTTGAAGCTTGATCAAGTTGATTCACTGCACTCAGAGACGATGCCATTCACGTTCTGCCCGATACTGCCAGTACTTATCTGGCACAGTTCTTAAGCCTGCTCAAAACCCTCAGGGCTGGTAACAGTCTGAAATATAGAGGTGGGGTGGAGAGGGGGGGGGGCAGGAGCAATGAAAGCTTAACTCTTTGACACCCCTCTTCAAGCAGTAACACCCATTCTAATAGAGCAAAAACTTGACCATTTGACTCCCTCACCCTATCCACCAGCATCCTACATTGTCAACCATGCTAGCAAAGCAAAAACTTAACCCTTTGATTCCCTCACCCTATCCACCAGCATCCTGCGTTAACAACTATGCTAAGCAAAGCAAAAAATTAACCCTTTGACTCTCTCACCCTATCCATCAACTTCCTGCGTTAACAACTACACTAGCAAAGCAAAAAATTAACCCTTTGACTCCCTCACCCTGTCCACCAGCTTCATGCATTGTCAACCATGCTAGCAAAGCAAAAACGTAACCCTTTGACTCCCTCACCCTATCCACCACCTTACAGCAAATGATTCCCGTAACCTATCCACCATGGAGGCAGACACAAGTAGATCATTCATAAGGAAGATTAGGAAAAGACAGGCAACATTTATAGGCCATTTTATGAGGAAAGGGGAATTGGAGCACCTGGTCACAACGGGAAAGCTGGAGGGAAAGAGAGCACCAGGTAGACCCAGGGAGAGAATGCTGGACGGACTTGCAGAGTGGCTGGGGACGAGGAGGGTGGGGGAGATGCTAGGGGCAACGAGAGATAGATATGGTTGGAAGTCCATGATCGCCAACGCCATGCGGCAGGGCACCTGATGATGATGATCCTATCCACCAGCTTCCTGCAGGAATGTGGTGAATAGGGTGAGGTAGTCAAAGGGTATTGGTGAAAAACGACAGGACAGGGTGAATGAGAGGGAAGTGGTTGTGAGGGTGGGGGGAGGGAGGGGCTTGGGGGAAGTGTGAGGGTGGGGGGGAGGGAGGGGCTAGGGGGAAGTGTGAGGGTAGGGGGAGGGAAGGGCTAGGGGGAAGTGTGAGGGTAGGGGGAGGGAAGGGCTAGGGGGAAGTGTGAGGGTGGGGAAGGAGGGGCTAAGGGGAAGTGTGAAGGTGGGGGGAGGGAAGGGCTAGGGGGAAGTGTGAGGTGGGGGAGGGAGGGGCTAGGGGGAAGTGTGAGGGTGGGGGGAGGAAGGGGCTAGGGGGAAATGTGAGGGTTGCGGGAGGGAGGGGCTAGGGGGAAGTGTGAGGGTGGGGGAGGAAGGGGCTAGGGGGAAGTGTGAGGGTGGGGGGAGGGAGGGGCTAGGGGGAAGTGCGAGGGTGGGGGGAGGGAGGGGCTAGGGGAAGTGTGAGGGAGGGGCTAGGGGGAAGTGTGAGGGTGGGGGAGGGAGGGCTAGGGGAAGTGTGAGGGTGGGGGAGGGAGGGGGTAGGGGGAAGTGTGAGGGTGGGGGAGGGAGGGGCTAGGGGGAAGTGTGAGGGTGGGGGAGGGAGGGGTTAGGGGGAAGTGTGAGGGTGGGGGGAAGGGGCTAGGGGGAAGTGTGAGGGTGGGGGGAGAGAGGGGCTAGGGGAAGTGTGAGGTGGGGGAGGGAGGGGCTAGGGGGAAGTGTAAGGGTGGGGGGAGGGAGGGGCTAGGGGGAAGTGTGAGGGTAGGGGGAGACAGGGGCTAAGGGGAAGTGTGAGGGTGGTGGGAGGGAGGGGCTAGGGGGAAGTGTGAGGGTGGTGGGAGGGAGGGGCTAGGGGGAAGTGTGAGGGTGGAGGGAGAGAGGGGCTAAGGGGAAGTGTCAGGGTGGGGGGAGAGAGGGGGCTAGGGGAAGTGTGAAGGTGGGGGGGAGAGAGGGGCTAGGGGAAGTGTGAGGGTGGGGGAGGAAGGGGCTAGGGGGAAGTGTGAGGGTGGGGGGGAGGAAGGGGCTAGGGGGAAGTGTGAGGTGGGGGGGGGAGGGGCTAGGGGGAAGTGTGAGGGTGGGGGAGGGAGGGGCTAGGGGGAAGTGTAGGGAGGAAGGGGCTAGGGGGAAGTGTGAGGGTGGGGGGAGAGAGGGGCTAGGGGGAAGTGTGAGGGTAGGGGGGAAGAAGGGGCTAGGGGGAAGTGTGAGGGTGGGGGGGAGAGAGGGGCTAGGGGGAAGTGTGAGGGTGGGGGGGGGGAGAGGGGGCTAGGGGGAAGTGTGAGGGTAGGGGGGAGGAGGGGCTAGGGGGAAGTGTGAGGTGGGGGGGAGGGAGGGGCTAGGGGGAAGTGTGAGGGTGGACAAAGGACGACGTGCACCAGGTGAAGACAGAGATATGATGATGGATGGAATCAGTACGGTCCACAGACTTATAGCGCTGTCCACAGACTTATAGTTATAGCCATTGTCCGTCCATTTGTTGACTCTGTGGGTGTCACTGGCGCCACTTTCCACCATATTTGTTAGCTCGTGTGTGTGTGTGTGTGTGTGTGTGTGTGTGTGTGTGTGTGTGTGTGTGTGTGTCTGTGTGTGTGTGTGTGTATGTATTTGTGTGTGTGTATGAGAGAGAGAGAGAGAGAGAGAGAGAGGGAGGGAGAGAGAGGAGAAGAGAGAGAGATACATAAAGGCAGACAGATAGACAAAGAGATAAAGACAGAGATGGATAGAAACAAACAGAGAGAGAGACAGACAGACAGACAGACAGAGAGACAGAGAGAGATAGAGACAGAGAGAGACAGAGAGAGAGAGACAGAAAGAGAGAGACAGAGAGAGAGACAGAGACAGAGAGAGAGAGAGAGACAGACAGACAGAGACAAAGAAAAAGAGAGAGAGAGAGAGAAATAGAGAGACAGACAGACAGAGAGACAGACAGACAGGCAGACAGACAGACTGACAGACAGACAGACAGAGAGATGTGGGGATGGTGTACAGCTCTGCACACAATCAGCCGAATGAAAGACGTGGACGGAAGACAAATCACAAAGCCAAACAGACGGTGGCTTGTTAAACCCTCAATCAAAATAAGATTTTCCCTCTCAGTCTGCCTGGGCCTTTGTCTTTCTCTCCGACAGTCTTTGTGTCTTTGTTTGTCTGTCCGTTTCTCCCAGTTGGGACTCATTAGAACAAAGCGTTTTATCAGTATTAGGGTGTACAAAGACTGCCTTCCATTGAAACGTTGCGTCGACAAACTGAAATCGTGAAGAATACGGCTGTTGATTTTGCTGAAGTTTTCATTTCTGGCAAAAAAAAAAAGAAAAGTTTTAAATCTCTCTCTCTCTCTCTCTCTCTCTCTCTCTCTCTCTCAACCCCGTCTCTCTCTCCCGTCCCCCCTCTCTCTCTCTCCCATCCCTCTCTCTGTCGTTCTTTCCTTTTTCCTTGACTCTGTTTCTCTTTCTATTCCACACACACTCTCTCTTTCTGTCCTCTTTCTTTGTCTCTGTCTGTGTCTCTGTCCATTTCGTTTCTGTCTGTCTGTTTGTGTCTCTGTCTGTCTGTTTGTGTCTATGTCTGTCTGTTTGAGTCTCTGTCTGTGTGTGTGTCTGTCTGTTTGTGTCTCTGTCTGTCTGTTTGTGTGTCTCTGTCTGTCTCTTTGTGTCTCCATCTGTCTGTCTGTGTCTCTGTCTGTCTGTTTGTGTCTCTGTATGTCTGTTTGTGTCTATGTCTGTCTGTTTGAGTCTCTGTCTGTGTGTGTGTCTGTCTGTCTGTTTGTGTCTCTGTCTGTCTGTTTGTGTCTTTGTGTCTCTGTCTGTTTGTGTCTCTGTCTGTCTGTTTGTGTCTCTGTCTGTTTGTGTCTCTGTTTGTGTCTCTGTCTGTTTGTGTCTCTGTCTGTCTGTGTCTCTGTCTGTCTGTGTCTCTGTCTGTCTGTTTGTGTCTCTGTTTGTGTCTCTGTCTGTTTGTGTCTTTGTCTGTCTGTGTCTCTGTCTGTTTGTGTCTCTGTCTGTCTGTTTGTGTCTCTGTCTGTCTGTTTGTGTCTTTGTTTGTCTGTTTGTGTCTCTGTCTTTTTGTGTCACTGTTTGTCTGTTTGTGTCTCTGTCTGTCTGTTTGTGTCTCTGTCTGTCTGTCTGTTTGTGTGTTTGTGTCTGTCTGTCTGTTTGTGTCTCTGTCTGTCTGTGTCTCTGTCTGTCTGTGTCTCTGTCTGTCTGTTTGTGTCTCTGTCTGTCTGTTTGTGTCTCTGTCTGTCTGTTTGTGTCTCTGTCTATCTGTTTGTGTCTCTGTCTGTCTGTTTGTGTCTCTGTCTGTCTGTTTGTGTCTTTGTTTGTCTGTTTGTGTCTCTGTCTGTGTGTTTGTGTCTCTGTCTGTCTGTTTGTGTCTCTGTCTGTCTGTTTGTGTCTCTGTCTGTCTGTTTGTGTCTCTGTCTGTCTGTTTGTATCTCTGTCTGTCTGTTTGTGTCTCTGTCTGTCTGTTTGTGTCTCTGTCTGTCTGTCTGTTTGTGTGTTTTTGTCTGTCTGTCTGTTTGTATCTCTGTCTGTGTGTTTGTGTCTCTGTCTGTGTGTTTGTATCTCTGTCTGTCTGTTTGTGTCTCTGTCTGTCTGTTTGTGTCTCTGTCTGTCTGTTTGTGTCTCTGTCTGTCTGTTTGTGTCTCTGTCTGTCTGTCTGTTTGTGTGTTTGTGTCTGTCTGTCTGTTTGTATCTCTGTCTGTGTGTTTGTGTCTCTGTCTGTGTGTTTGTATCTCTGTCTGTTTGTGTCTCTGTGTGTCTGTTTGTGTCTCTGTCTGTCTGTTTGTATCTCTGTCTGTCTGTTTGTGTCTCTGTCTGTCTGTTTGTATCTCTGTCTGTCTGTTTGTATCTCTGTCTGTCTGTTTGTGTCTGTCTGTCTTTGTATCTCTGTCTGTCTGTTTGTGTCTCTGTCTGTTGTTTGTGTCTCTGTCTGTCTGTTTGTGTCTCTGTCTGTTTGTGTCTCTGTCTGTTGTTTGTGTCTCTGTCTGTATGTTTGTGTCTCTGTCTGTCTGTTTGTGTCTCTGTCTGTCTGTTTGTGTCTCTGTCTGTCTGTTGTTGTGTCTCTGTCTGTCTGTTTGTGTCTCTGTCTGTCTGTCTTCTGTGTCTCTGTCTGTCTGTTTGGTCTCTGTCTGTTGTTCTGTCTCTGTCTGTTTGTGTCTCTGTCTGTCTGTTTGTGTTTCTGTCTGTCAGTTTTGTTCTATCTGTCTGTTTGTGTCTCTGTCTGTCTGTTTGTGTCTCTGTCTGTTTGTGTCTTGTTTGTGTCTCTGTCTGTTTGTGTCTCTGTCTTTTGTTTCTGTCTGTTGTTTGTGTCTCTGTCTGTCTGTTTGTGTCTCTGTCGTCTGTTTGTGTCTCTGTCTGTT
>JAPXFY010000016.1:227830-232830 GCA_030674185.1 Monoplex corrugatus
CCACACCACCAGGGGCCAAGTGTGTAGAGGTATACCACTACACCACCAGGGGCCAAGGATGTAGAGGTATACCACCACACCACCAGGGGTCAAGGATGTAGAGGTATACCACCACACCACCAGGGGCCAAGGATGTAGAGGTATACCACTACACCACCAGGGGTCAAGGATGTAGAGGTATACCACCACACCACCAGGGGCCAAGGATGTAGAGGTATACCACCACACCACCAGGGGCCAAGTGTGTAGAGGTATACCACTACACCACCAGGGGCCAAGGATGTAGAGGTATACCACCACACCACCAGGGGCCAAGGATGTAGAGGTATACCACCACACCACCAGGGGTCAAGGATGTAGAGGTATACCACCACACCACCAGGGGCCAAGGATGTAGAGGTATACCACTACCCACCAGGGGCCAAGGATGTAGAGGTATACCACCACACCACCAGGGGCCAAGGATGTAGAGGTATACCACTACACCACCAGGGGCCAAGTGTGTAGAGGTATACCACTACACCACCAGGGGCCAAGGATGTAGAGGTATACCACCACACCACCAGGGGCCAAGGATGTAGAGGTATACCACCACACCACCAGGGGCCAAGGATGTAGAGGTATACCACCACACCACCAGGGGCCAAGGATGTAGAGGTATACCACCACACCACCAGGGGCCAAGGATGTAGAGGTATACCACCACACCACCAGGGGCCAAGTGTGTAGAGGTATACCACTACACCACCAGGGGCCAAGGATGTAGAGGTATACCACCACACCACCAGGGGCCAAGGATGTAGAGGTATACCACCACACCACCAGGGGCCAAGGATGTAGAGGTATACCACCACACCACCAGGGGCCAAGGATGTAGAGGTATACCACCACACCACCAGGGGCCAAGGATGTAGAGGTATACCACTACACCACCAGGGGCCAAGGATGTAGAGGTATACCACTACACGACCAGGGGCCAAGGATGTAGAGGTATACCACCACACCACCAGGGGCCAAGGATGTAGAGGTATACCACCACACCACCAGGGGCCAAGGATGTAGAGGTATACCACTACACCACCAGGGGCCAAGGATGTAGAGGTATACCACCACAACACCAGGGGTCAAGGATGTAGAGGTATACCACCACACCACCAGGGGCCAAGGATGTAGAGGTATACCACTACACCACCAGGGGTCAAGGATGTAGAGGTATACCACCACACCACCAGGGGCCAAGGATGTAGAGGTATACCACTACACCACCAGGGGCCAAGGATGTAGAGGTATACCACCACACCACCAGGGGCAAGGATGTAGAGGTATACCACCACACCACCAGGGGCCAAGGATGTAGAGGTATACCACCACACCACCAGGGGCCAAGGATGTAGAGGTATACCACTACACCACCAGGGGCCAAGGATGTAGAGGTATACCACTACACCACCAGGGGCCAAGGATGTAGAGGTATACCACCTACACCACCAGGGGCCAAGGATGTAGAGGTATACCACCACACCACCAGGGCCAAGGATGTAGAGGTATACCACACACCACCAGGGGCCAAGGATGTAGAGGTATACCACACACACCACCAGGGGCCAAGGATGTAGAGGTATACCACTACACCACCAGGGGCCAAGATGTAGAGGTATACCACCACACCACCAGGGGCCAAGGATGTAGAGGTATACCACCACACCACCAGGGGCCAAGGATGTAGAGTTACCACCACACCACCAGGGGCCAAGGATGTAGAGGTATGCCACTACACACCAGGGCCAAGATGTAGAGGTATACCACCACACACCAGGGCCAAGGTGTAAGGTTACCCACCTACACCACACAGTGGGTCCAAGTGTTTTGTATAGTCCACTAGCACTGGGTGCCAATTAATGGTTATCCATCATCGGGGTCAAGTTTAGATGTTTACACTAAGTCCACTGGCCTGTTGGCTGCCCACCTTAATGTTTCCATCATTGTAGGTGCACTTAGTGTTTGATAGGTCCAACTGGCCTGTTGGCTGCCCACCTAATGTTCCATCATTCCTAGTGGTGTCAGTTAGTGTTTTGATAGCGTCCACTGGCCTGTTGGCTGCCATCTTAATGTTTCCATCATTCTGGTGTGTCAGTTAGTGTTTGATAGGTCCACTGGCCTGTTGGCTGCCACCTTAATGTTTCCATCATTCTAGTGGTGTCAGCTTAGTGTTTTGATAGTCCACTGGCTGTTGGCTGCCCACCTTAATGTTTCCATCATTCTAGTTGTGTCAGCTTAGTGTTTTGATAGGTCCACTGGCCTGTTGGCTGCCCACCTTAATGTTTCCATCATTCTAGTGTGTCAGCTTAGTGTTTGATAGGTCCACACGGCCTGTTGGCTGCCCACCTTAATGTTTCCATCATTCTAGTTGGTGTCAGCTTAGTGTTTTGATAGGTCCACTGGCCTGTTGGCTGCCCACCTTAATGTTTCCATCATTCTAGTTGTGTCAGCTTAGTGTTTTGATAGGTCCACTGGCCTGTTGGCTGCCCACCTTAATGTTTCCATCATTCTAGTGTGTCAGCTTAGTGTTTGATAGGTCCACTGGCCTGTTGGCTGCCCACCTTAATGTTTCCATCATTCTAGTTGTGTCAGCTTAGTGTTTTGATAGGTCCACTGGCCTGTTGGCTGCCCACCTTAATGTTTCCATCATTCTAGTTGTGTCAGCTTAGTGTTTTGATAGGTCCACTGGCCTGTTGGCTGCCCACCTTAATGTTTCCATCATTCTAGTTGTGTCAGTTAGTGTTTTGATAGGTCCACTGGCCTGTTGGCTGCCCACCTTAATGTTTCCATCATTCTAGTTGTGTCAGCTTAGTGTTTTGATAGGTCCACTGGCCTGTTGGCTGCCCACCTTAATGTTTCCATCATTCTAGTTGTGTCAGCTTAGTGTTTTGATAGGTCCACTGGCCTGTTGGCTGCCCACCTTAATGTTTCCATCATTCTGGTTGTGTCAGCTTAGTGTTTTGATAGGTCCACTGGCCTGTTGGCTGCCCACCTTAATGTTTCCATCATTCTAGTGGTGTCAGCTTAGTGTTTTGATAGGTCCACTGGCCTGTTGGCTGCCCACCTTAATGTTTCCATCATTCTAGTTGTGTCAGCTTAGTGTTTTGATAGGTCCACTGGCCTGTTGGCTGCCCACCTTAATGTTTCCATCATTCTAGTTGTGTCAGCTTAGTGTTTGATAGGTCCACTGGCCTGTTGGCTGCCCACCTTAATGTTTCCATCATTCTAGTGGTGTCAGCTTAGTGTTTTGATAGGTCCACTGGCCTGTTGGCTGCCCACCTTAATGTTTCCATCATTCTAGTTGTGTCAGCTTAGTGTTTTGATAGGTCCACTGGCCTGTTGGCTGCCCACCTTAATGTTTCCATCATTCTAGTTGTGTCAGCTTAGTGTTTTGATAGGTCCACTGGCCTGTTGGCTGCCCACCTTAATGTTTCCATCATTCTAGTGTGTCAGCTTAGTGTTTTGATAGGTCCACTGGCCTGTTGGCTGCCCACCTTAATGTTTCCATCATTCTAGTTGTGTCAGCTTAGTGTTTTGATAGGTCCACTGGCCTGTTGGCTGCCCACCTTAATGTTTCCATCATTCTAGTGGTGTCAGCTTAGTGTTTTGATAGGTCCACTGGCCTGTTGGCTGCCCACCTTAATGTTTCCATCATTCTAGTTGTGTCAGCTTAGTGTTTTGATAGGTCCACTGGCCTGTTGGCTGCCCACCTTAATGTTTCCATCATTCTAGTTGTGTCAGCTTAGTGTTTTGATAGGTCCACTGGCCTGTTGGCTGCCCACCTTAATGTTTCCATCATTCTAGTTGTGTCAGCTTAGTGTTTTGATAGGTCCACTGGCCTGTTGGCTGCCCACCTTAATGTTTCCATCATTCTAGTGGTGTCAGCTTAGTGTTTTGATAGGTCCACTGGCCTGTTGGCTGCCCACCTTAATGTTTCCATCATTCTAGTTGTGTCAGCTTAGTGTTTTGATAGGTCCACTGGCCTGTTGGCTGCCCACCTTAATGTTTCCATCATTCTAGTTGTGTCAGCTTAGTGTTTTGATAGGTCCACTGGCCTGTTGGCTGCCCACCTTAATGTTTCCATCATTCTAGTGGTGTCAGCTTAGTGTTTTGATAGCCACTGGCCTGTTGGCTGCCCATCTTAATGTTTCCATCATTCTGGTGGTGTCAGCTCAGTGTTTGATAGGTCCACTGACCTGTTGGCTGCCCATCTTAATGTTTCCATCATTCTGGTGGTGTCAGCTTAGTGTTTGATAGGTCCACTGGCCTGTTTGCTGCCCATATTAATGTTTCCATCATTGTGGTGATGGTGTCAGTTTAGTGTTTGGTAGGTCCCTTCTCCCCTTTCCCCCCTTTCAAGACCTTGCAAGCGATTAGGATTTTGTGCAGGATCCGGAAATCTGTCATATAACTGTTGGCAAATTTGGGTGGAGTGCATATGAAGTTGTCCGAGCGCGGTGAATCCCTCTTGAACTAACTGTAATGACTGTAATGCGTGCACAATACATGGCCAGGACAGACCAGAGGCACACCCCACCAGCTGGCTACACAAACCACACAACACAAAGATATGTACATATACAGTTACAGCAGCAGACACACCCCACCAGCTGGCTACACAAACCGTACAACACAAAGATATGTACATATACAGTTACAGCAGCCGGCACACCCCACCAGCTGGCTACACAAACCGTACAACACAAAGATATGTACATATACAGTTACAGCAGCCGGCACACCCCACCAGCTGGCTACACAAACCGTACAACACAAAGATATGTACATATACAGTTACAGCAGGCACACCCCACCAGCTGGCTACACAAACCACACAACACAAAGATATGTACATATACAGTTACAGCAGACACACCCCACCAGCTGGCTACACAAACCACACAACACAAAGATATGTACATATACAGTTACAGCAGACACACCCCACCAGCTGGCTACAC
>JAPXFY010000016.1:242830-247830 GCA_030674185.1 Monoplex corrugatus
AGCTGTGTCCATAAATATTCATTTGTTAAACTGACGTCATGCGCACAAGTATTCCTTTGTTAAACTGACGTCGTGTGCATGAATATTTCTTTGTTAAACTGACGTCGTGCGCATAAGCATTCCTTTGTTAGACTGACGTCGTGTGCATAAGTATTCCTTTGTTAGACTGACGTCATGTGCATAAGCATTCCTTTGTTAGACTGACGTCATGTGCATAAGTGTCCTTTGTTAGACTGACGTCGTGTGCATAAGCATTCCTTTGTTAGACTGACGTCGTGTGCATAAGTGTTCCTTTGTTAGACTGACGTCGTGTGCATAAGTGTCCTTTGTTAGACTGACGTCGTGTGCATAAGTATTCCTTTGTTAGACTGACGTCGTGTGCATAAGCATTCCTTTGTTAGACTGACGTCGTGTGCATAAGTGTCCTTTGTTAGACTGACGTCGTGTGCATAAGTGTCCTTTGTTAGACTGACGTCGTGTGCATAAGCATTCCTTTGTTAGACTGACGTCGTGTGCATAAGCATTCCTTTGTTAGACTGACGTCGTGTGCATAAGTATTCCTTTGTTAGACTGACGTCGTGTGCATAAGTGTCCTTTGTTAGACTGACGTCGTGTGCATAAGCATCCTTTGTTAGACTGACGTCGTGTGCATAAGTATCCTTTGTTAAACTGACGTCGTGTGCATAAGTATCCTTTGTTGGACTGACGTCGTGTGCATAAGCATTCCTTTGTTAGACTGACGTCGAAATTTCAATGGTTAAGTATTTAGTTTGAGTCGTTTATGTTAGTGGTTTTCAAGCGAATGAGTTTTTAAAGTTCGTGTATTCAGACTAATGACAGGTACAAGAGCACAGAGGGGGTGGGGGAGATAGAGATAGAGAGAGACAGAGACAGAGACAGAGACAAAGAGAGACAGAGAGACAGAGAGACAAAGAGAGACAGAGACAGAGAGAGACAGATACAGAGAGAGACAGAGAGACAGAGACAAAGAGAGACAGAGACAAAGAGAGACAGAGACAAAGAGAGACAGAGAGAGAGAGAGAGAGAGAGAGACAGAGACAGAGAGAGACAGAGACAGAGACAGAGAGAGACAGAGACAGAGACAAAGAGAGACAGAGACAGAGACAGAGACAAAGAGAGACAGAGACAGAGAGAGAGAGACAAAGAGAGACAGAGACAGAGAGAGAGAGACAAAGAGAGACAGAGACAGAGACAGAGAAAAAGAGAGACAGAGACAAAGAGAGACAGAGACAGAGACAAAGAGAGACAGAGACAGAGACAAAGAGAGACAGAGACAGAGACAAAGAGAGACAGAGACAGAGACAAAGAGAGACAGAGAGGGACACACACAGACATAGATAGATAGATAGATAGATAGACAGACAGACAGACAGACAGACAGATAGATAGATAGATAGATAGATAGATAGGATAGACAGACAGACAGATAGATACATAGACAGACATACAGACAGACAGATAGATAGACAGGATAGACAGACAGACAGACAGACAGATAGATAGATAGATAGATAGGATAGACAGACAGACAGAGAGATAGATAGATAGATAGATAGATAGATAATGGATGGATGGATGGATAGATTGATAGATAGATAGATAGATAGATAGATAGTTACAGATACAGAGAGAGGGAGAGAGACAGACAGACAGACAGACAGATAGATAGATAGATAGATAGATAGATAGATAGATAATGGATGGATGGATGGATAGATTGATAGATAGATAGATAGATAGATAGATAGATAGATAGATAGTTACAGATACAGAGAGAGGGAGAGAGAGAGAGACAGACAGACAGACAGACAGACAGATAGATAGATAGATAGGATAGACAGACAGATAGATAGATAGATAATGGATGGATGGATAGATAGATAGATAGATAAATAGATAGATAGTTACAGATACAGAGAGAGGGAGAGAGAGAGAAAGAGAGAGAGAGAGAGAGAGAGAGAGAGAGAGAGAGACAGACAGACAGACAGATAGATAGATATAGATAGATAGACAGAGACAGAGACAAAGAGAGACAGAGACAGAGACAGAGAGAGAAAAGTTCCCATTCCATAGCCTTCCCCACACATACCCCCTCCCATCCCCCCTCCCCCAAAAAAAAGAAAAATCCGGGAAGACGATAGAACGTAGGGAACAAATCCTACCCCATCACCGATCAGAAACGCACGTGCTACATATGCATACTGTTGATGAGGTGACGTATCAGGATTGCGCCCTCCCTTGTCGACAGCAACCCGCCTGCATCTTACTCATCAACACCGACATCATTATCATCAGACTGTTCCGTAATTGACATTTAAAGCACCGCTCTTCAGTGAAGTCCTGGCCTGTCTCCTGGGTTTGGGGGAAGTGGTCTGTAATGATCTCTTCTTGGGAGACAGGCCCCACCCATATGTTGCACAAACACAAAATTACAGCTTTTTTTTCTTTGTGGAAAGATACCAGTTTTACGTAATGAGATGACAAAATGTTAATGAAATGACGTCATCTTTGACGACTAATTCATTTCTTGACTTGGACGTCAAATACCAACTAAGTAACGTAACTCTTGAGAGTCACGGAGTTATCTCCCATGTAGAATTTCTCAAACCCAACACAGTTTGCGCTACCCATTCAGCTAGCATAGACGCAGCCACAAAGCATAAAGTGGTAAGTTCTGAGCTTACCACTTTATGCTTTGTGGCTGCGTCTATGCTGCATACCACTTTATGCTTTGTGGCTGCGTCTATGCTAGCTGAATGGGTAGCGCAAACTGTTGGGTTTGAGAAATTCTACATGGGAGATAACTCCGTGACTCTCAAGAGTTATGTTACTTAGTTGATATTTAAAATTCTCCCTGCTTCCCTCTTATTTCCTTTGGACGTCAAATGTTTGGAATGACGTCATTTGTGAAGGAAGATGGGCTGATGTGAATATTCAAGACTTCACCATTTTATGTCATTTGTGAAGGAACATTTAGCTGATGTGGGGAGCTGATGTGAACATTCAAGTCTTCATTGCATTATTTTATGCCATTTGTGAAAGAAAATTGACTGATGTCAATCCTGTAGCCTTCAAATAAAGTTCAATGCATCATTTTGTGTGGTCTGTGAGGGAAGACTGGCTTATTTCCAACATGGAGAACATTTGACATGGACAAACCAAAAGAGTGGAGAGTGGTTCATTTCTTTTAGTGGAGATAGCAAATGAAAACACTTGACTGACAAGCTGGGGCCTTCATTACCACTGCTGAGAGCTTCTGCTGATTAAACACTTAAACAACAATTATAGTTTTCACTGCATTCTTTGATAAACTTCTCATGGTTATATACGTCATTACATCCTTTGATAAAAGACGTCACAATTATCGTTGTTATTACATCCTTTGATAAAAGACGTCACAATTATCATTGTTATTACATCCTTTGATAAAAGACGTCACAATTATCATTGTTATTACATCCTTTGATAAAAGACGTCACTATTATCATTGTCATTACATCCTTTGATAAAAGACGTCACAATTATCATTGTTATTACATCCTTTGATACAAGATGTCACAATTATCACTGTCATTACATCCTTTGATAAAAGACGTCATAATTATCACTGTCATTACATCCTTTGATAAAAGACGTCACAATTATCGTTGTTATTACATCCTTTGATACAAGACGTCACAATTATCATTGTTATTACATCCTTTGATAAAAGACGTCACAATTATCATTGTTATTACATCCTTTGATACAAGATGTCACAATTATCATTGTTATTACATCCTTTGATAAAAGACGTCACAATTATCGTTGTTATTACATCCTTTGATAAAAGACGTCACAATTATCATTGTTATTACATCCTTTGATAAAAGACGTCACAATTATCACTGTCATTACATCCTTTGATAAAAGACGTCACAATTATCATTGTTATTACATCCTTTGATAAAAGACGTCACAATTATCACTGTCATTACATCCTTTGATAAAAGACGTCACAATTATCATTGTTATTACATCCTTTGATAAAAGACGTCACAATTATCACTGTCATTACATCCTTTGATAAAAGACGTCACAATTATCACTGTCATTACATCCTTTGATAAAACACGTCACAATTATCACTGTCATTACATCCTTTGATACAAGACGTCACAATTATCACTGTCATTACATCCTTTGATACAAGACGTCACAATTATCACTGTCATTACATCCTTTGATAAAACACGTCACAATTATCATTGTTATTACATCCTTTGATAAAACACGTCACAATTATCACTGTCATTACATCCTTTGATAAAAGATGTCACAATTATCACTGTCATTACATCCTTTGATACAAGATGTCACAATTATCACTGTCATTACATCCTTTGATAAAAGACGTCACAATTATCACTGTCATTACATCCTTTGATAAAAGACGTCACAGTTATCACTGTCATTACATCCTTTGATAAAAGACGTCACAATTATCACTGTCGTTACATCCTTTGATAAAAGACGTCACAATTATCACTGTCATTACATCCTTTGATAAAAGACGTCACAATTATCACTGTCATTACATCCTTTGATAAAAGACGTCACAGTTATCACTGTCATTACATCCTTTGATAAAATACGTCACAATTATCACTGTCGTTACATCCTTTGATAAAAGACGTCACAATTATCACTGTCATTACATCCTTTGATAAAAGACGTCAGAATTATCATTGTTATTACATCCTTTGATAAAAGACGTCACAATTATGGATGTCATTACATCCTTTGATAAAAGACGTCACAATTATCACTGTAAATTACATCCTTTGATAAAAGACGTCACAATTATCACTGTCATTACATCCTTTGATAAAAGACGTCACAATTATCACTGTTATTACATCCTTTGATAAAAGACGTCACAATTATCACTGTCATTACATCCTTTGATAAAAGACGTCACAATTATCACTGTCGTTACA
>JAPXFY010000016.1:252830-255330 GCA_030674185.1 Monoplex corrugatus
GAAACGCATTTTAAAGAAGTTGTATCGGATCAAGTTTTGTTAGTTAAAATTTCAGAATCATTGGTTCACAGTCCTGTTAATGCGTTACTTTAAGATTATTATTATAATTATGATTATTTTTGTTTTGTTTTGTTTTGTTTTTATGACGATTTTTCTTTTACATTATTGATGTTAGCGTTGTTCTAGTTTCATTTCTCTGTTCATCCATATCCTTTTTCTTAAGACCTTGCCGCTTCCTTTTAATTTTTTTACGTCCCTTACTCTGTTCCCCTCTCCCCTCCACCCCCCCCCCCCCCCCCTTATTTCATCCTCCATGCCATTTTTCCCCGTCTAATATCACTTATAGTGAAAAGACGTTAAATCAAGCAACGAACACACACACTCACACACACACACACACACACACTCACACACACACACACACACACTCACATACACACACACACAAACACACACACACACACACTCACACACACACACACACACACACACACACACACACACACACACAGACACACACAGATTACAGCATCCTGTTTTCGTGGTATCTTCAAACTAATGAAGTTATAACAGTGAAGCAGTCTGTGCAGGTGTCCCATAGTTTGCTGCCCGAGATTTACACTGCAATTTGAACTTAATGAGCTTTCAACATTTATTTATTCTTTCTTTCTTTCTTTGTCATATGATTGTACTAAAATAACAATTTCCAGCTGTTAGCTATATTTTGTTCATTCATTCATTTATGTAGTTATTTATTTATCATGAAGATGGTATTAAAATATCACTTTCATCTGTTATTTGTTTATTCATTTATTTGTTTGTTTATTTATTTATATATTTATTTCTTACTTTCTTTCTTTGTCATGAAGCTTGTACTAAAATATTAGTGTCCAGCTGCTTTGTGTGTGTGTGTGTGTGCGTGTGTGTGTGTGTGTGTGTATGTGTGTGTGTGTGTGTGTGTGTGTGTATGTGTGTGTGTGTGTGTGTTATGTGTGTGTGTGTGTGTGTGTATGTGTGTGTGTGTGTGAGTGTGTGAGTGTGTGTGTGTGTGTGTGTGTGTGTGTATATATATGTGTGTGTGTGTGTGTGTGTGTATGTGTGTGTGTGTGTGTGTGTGTGTGTGTGTGTGTGTGTGTGTTTTTGTGCTTTGTAGTTCAGGCCAGTTCAGACGGTCCTAAAGGGCATTACAGTGCGCGGGTGAATCCATATGGGAGCTTATTGTCAAGTGATGATAGAGCTGATCCAGATAAATCAGGACGAACTTGACAATGAGAATTTGTTTGTGGCAACATGGATTGGTGTTATAGTCTTCTGCTACTGCAGTTACTGCTGTTGTTGTTACTGTTGTTGTTGTTACTGCTGTTGTGTTTTGTTTTACTGCTGTTGTTGTTATGCTGTTGTTGTTACTGCTGTTGTTGTTACTGTTGTTGTTGTTACTGCTGTTGTTGTTGTTACTGCTGTTGTTGTTACTGCTGTTGTTGTTACTGCTGTTGTTGTTACTGTTGTTGTTGTTACTGCTGTTGTTGTTACTGCTGTTGTCGTTATTGCTGTTGTTGTTACTGCTGTTGTTGTTACTGCTGTTTTTGTTACTGCTGTTGTTGTTACTGCTGTTGTTGTTGTTACTGCTGTTGTTGTTACTGCTGTTGTTGTTACTGCTGTTGTTGTTACTGCTGTTGTTGTTACTGCTGTTGTTGTTTCTGCTGTTGTTGTTACTGCTGTTGTTGTTATTGCTGTTGTTGTTACTGCTGTTGTTGTTACTGCTGTTGTTGTTACTGCTGTTGTTGTTACTGCTGTTGTTGTTACTGCTGTTGTTGTTACTGCTGTTTTTGCTGCTACTGCAACTACCGTACCACAGTTGTTTTGTTCATGATTTGCCATACTTTTACTACTACTGTTTTATTCTACAACAACAACTACTGCTACTGCTGCTACTACTACTACTACTACTTCTACAACAACTACTACTACTACTGCTGCTACGACTACTTCTACAACAACAACTGCTACTACTGCTACTACTACTGCTACTAGTACTACTACTTCTATTACTACTACTACAGCTACTACTACTACTACTACTGCAGATGCTGCTGTGGAAGAATGTATCACCGTGTACTGTAGAAGCAGACAAAACCCAAACAGACGGAGACAGGCAGGCCACAGGCCACAGGTCACAGGCCACAGTTACCACAGACATTTACAACACTGCACTTAGCACTTTATCGTGACCTTTGACTCTTCATCACGTAAATATATATTCTCTTTCGGAGCGGTAAGTTGACACGTTAGGTTATAGATATTGTAGATACTGTTGTGTATGATGTTTTCAACGTAATATACAGATACGGCAAAGTATACCAATAAAGGGTTAACACTCCTACACTCTCTGGCAGGCCGTGCACTCCAGATCTGATATCTTGAGTTCAATCCCAGCCTTCAGTATTAAACACTGGTCTGTCCACTGCCTGTCTTAATGTTTCCATCAGTTCTAGTGATGTCA
>JAPXFY010000016.1:277830-282830 GCA_030674185.1 Monoplex corrugatus
ACACACACACACACACACACACACACACACACACACACACACACACACACTCACACATGGCTATAAATGGGGAAAAAGAAGAAAAGCAATGGAAAATTATAGAGAGCATATTATATACAATTATATATTACAATGTGATTCCCCTCCGAGTGGAGACAGGCTGCAGAGGGGGTTGAGTGAGGTCAAGGTTTTATGCAGAGGAGAAAAGGTGAGTTTTGAGAGCGGACTTGAAGGAGACAGAAGTAGGTTGAACTCAAAAAATATCACACATCTCGAGACAGCCATAGTCAGACAGTCTGCACGAAAGCAAACAAACAAACAAACAAACAAAAATATGTCACACTTTCTGTTTTGCCCTCTCTCAGAAGAAAAAAACATACACACGCACACACATACACGCACGCACACACACACACGCATGCACGCACGCACACGTGTGCACACACACACACCCATGCACACAGCACGGGCACACACACACACGCAAACACGCACAAACACACACGCAAACACAAACAAACGCACACACACAAAACACACACACACACACACACCACCACACACACACACCACACACACACACACACACACCACACACCCACACACACACACACACACACACACACCACCACCACACACACACACACACACACACACACACACACACCACACACACACACATACACCCCCCCCCCCAACACACACACACACAAACACATGCACACACACCACACACATACACACACACACACACACATATACCCCCCCCCCACACACACACACACACAACCGACCAAAAGGAGCAACAGTAGAAAAACAGCTGTGGTGTGGTACAACAACTAACACGTGAAGAAAACCACATCCAGCCTCCACACCACTGACTGACAGTGTGAGGTGTGACCACACTGAACGCCATGAAACAAGTCACATTTCATCTGTTGGCCATTTGTCATTGTTCACAACCCTGCAATACGACAGGCAGACAATTAAAATGGACTGGGATAAAACAGAGAGAGAGAGAGAGAGACAGAGAGAGAGAGAGAAAGAGGGAGACAGAGACAGAGAGAGATAGAGCAGAACAAAGAGAAAGAAACAGAAAGAGGGAGATACTGAGAAAGAGAGAGAGAGAGAGAGAGAGAGAGAGGGAGACAGAGACAGTGAATGACAGAGAGAGTGAATGACAGAGAGAGAGAGAGAGAGAGATAAAAGAGAGAGAGGGAGAAAGAGGGAGAAAGAGGGAGAAAGAGGGAGACAGAGACAGAGAGAGTGAATGACAGAGAGAGATAAAAGAGAGAGAGAGAGAGGGGGGGGGGGGGGGGGGGGGGAGGGGAGAAAAGGAGAAAGAGGAGAGAGGAAGAAGAGAAGAGAAGAGGGAGACAGAGACAGAGAGAGTGAATGACAGAGAGAGAGAGAGAGGCGAGAGAGATAAAAGAGAGAGAGAGAGAGAGAGAAAGAGTGAGAGAGAGAATGAGAGAGCGAGAAGAGAAGAAGAGATTGAGAGAAAGAAAGAGTCAGAGAGAGAGTGAGAGAGAGAGAGAGAGAGATAGAGACAGAGATAGATAGACAGACAGACAGACAGACAGACAGAGGTATGCTATTGTGTATTGTTGGCTTACAATATAGATTTTGGTTCAGTCTGGCGCCATTTGGTGATGAAGAAAGGGGACCCGTTTGACCCCGATACTAATGCTATCATTAATCAATGCACACACACACACACACACACACACACACCACACACACACACACACACACACACACACACACACACACACACACACACAGAGATTAACATACAGGCACACACACATATACACAGATTCACACAGAGGCACACACACACACATATTCACACACACACATATTCACACACACATATTCACCACACACACACACACACACACACAACACACACACACACACACACACACACACACACACACACACACACACACACACACACACACACACACACACACACACACACACACACACACACACACACGGAAACGTACGCACACATTTTACTGACATAGTGTTATCCCAGTATTACTATTAATTAATCAAAACTCACACATACACCCACACCTCCCCCACACATACATACGCACACACACCACACACACACACACCTCCCCCACAGATACACAACACACACACACACACACACACAAACAACACACAGACACAAACACACACACAGACACAAACACACACACACACACATACACACCACACACACACACATACACACACACACAACACACACACACATACACACACACACACACACACACACACACACACACACACACACACACACACACACCACACACACACACAACACACACACACACACACACCACACACACACACACACAAGCAATCACACACAGACACACACTATACACACATACACACACATCAGACACACACCGACACACACACTCCCCACATACCCACCAACACACACACCAGTCACTCCACAGTGACACACTACCGTCATCATGACACACACCATCTAACACGCACAGTGACACACACAGACACACAACAAGTCATCAGGACACACACACACTACACACACACCGTCACAGTGACACACTACGTCACAGGTACACATCACAACCCACAGACACAACATACACACACTCACAACACTACACAGACACACACGTCACAGGACACACACACATCACACCCATCAGTGACACACTTACCGTCATCATACACACATTACCACAGTACACACAACACCGCATCACTCACACACACACACACACACTCACACACACACTAACCTCATCACACACACTTACCACAGACACAACACACACCATCAGACACACACACACTCACCAGCACACACATACCGTCATCACAGCTACACCAAACCCATCAGACACACACCTCACAGTGACACAACACCCATCAGTGACACACTTACAGTCATCATGACACACTACCGTCACAGTGACACACTTACCGTCATCATGACAACACATATACCGTCATCAGTGACACAACATACCGTCACAGGTGACAACACACACCGCATCAGGTGACACACTTACCGTCACAGTGACACACTTACCGTCATCAGGTGACACACTTACCGTCATCAGGTGACAACACTTACACCGTCATCAGTGACACACTTACCGTCATCAGTGACACACACATTACCGTCATCAGTGACACACTTACCGTCATCAGGTGACACATTACCGTCATCAGTGACACACTACCGTCATCAGGTGACACATTACCGTCATCAGTGACACACTACCGTCATCATTGACTGACACACACTTACCGTCATCAGGTGACACAACTCATTACCGTCATCATGACACACACTTACCGTCATCAGGTGACACACTACCGTCATCAGGTGACACGACACTTTTGTCATCATTGACAACACTTACCGTCATCAGGTGACACACTTACCGTCATCAGGTGACACACTTACCGTCATCAGGTGACACACACACGTCATCAGGTGACACACTTACGTCATCAGGTGACACATACATCATGACACATTCGTCATCAGGTGACACACTACCGTCATCAGGTGACACACTTACCGTCATCAGGTGACACACTTACCGTCATCAGGTGACACACACTTCATTGTCATCAGGTGACACACTTACCGTCATCAGGTGACACACTTACCGTCATCAGGTGACACATTACCGTCATCAGGTGACACACTTTACCGTCATCAGGTGACACACTTACCGTCATCAGGTGACACACTTACCGTCATCAGGTGACACACTTACCGTCATCAGGTGACACACTTACCGTCATCAGGTGACACACTTACCGTCATCAGGTGACACATTTACCGTCATCAGGTGACACACTTACCGTCATCAGGTGACACACTTACCGTCATCAGGTGACACATTACCGTCATCAGGTGACACACTTACCGTCATCAGGTGACACACTTACCGTCATCAGGTGACACACTTACCGTCATCATCAGGTGACACACTACCGTCATCAGGTGACACACTTACGTCATCAGGTGACACATTTACCGTCATCAGTGACACACTTACCGTCATCAGGTGACACACATTTACCGTCATCAGGTGACACATTTACCGTCATCAGGTGACACACTTACCGTCATCAGGTGACACACTTACCGTCATCAGGTGACACACTTACCGTCATCAGGTGACACACTTACCGTCATCAGGTGACACATTTACCGTCATCAGATGACACACTTACCGTCATCAGGTGACACATTTATCGTCATCAGGTGACACACTTACCGTCATCAGGTGACACACTTACCGTCATCAGGTGACACACTTTCCGTCATCAGGTGACACACTTACCGTCATCAGGTGATACATTTACCGTCATCAGGTGACACACTTACCGTCATCAGGTGACACATTTACCGTCATCAGGTGACACAGACACCGTCATTGTTGGTGTCGTCATTGACTGACACACTTACCGTCATCAGGTGACACACTTACCGTCATCAGGTGACACACTTACCGTCATCAAGTGACACATTTACCGTCATTGTTGGTGTCATCATTGACTGACACACTTACCGTCACCAGGTGACACACTTACCGTCATTGTTGGTGTCATCATTGACTAACCCATACTTACCGTCATTAAGTGACACAGACACCTTCATCAGGTGACACAGACACCGTCATCAGGTGACACACTTACCGTCATCAGGTGACACATTTACCGTCATCAGATGACACACTTACCGTCATCAGGTGACACATTTATCGTCATCAGGTGACACACTTACCGTCATCAGGTGACACACTTACCGTCATCAGGTGACACACTTTCCGTCATCAGGTGACACACTTACCGTCATCAGGTGATACATTTACCGTCATCAGGTGACACACTTACCGTCATCAGGTGACACATTTACCGTCATCAGGTGACACAGACACCGTCATTGTTGGTGTCGTCATTGACTGACACACTTA
>JAPXFY010000016.1:302830-310330 GCA_030674185.1 Monoplex corrugatus
AGTGACAGAAAAAAGAAAATTCTAGCACAGAATTTCCAAAAGGTGGGGATACTGTTTATATTAAAAGAGCCCCCGACATCCCACGGGTGAGGTAAAGGTGAGTAAGATACTGGATTCATATGTACAAACACAGTTCGTACATATCAAAGAATATCTACCCAACCATCACAGACAAAGAGACTGTTATTTGAACTTTTTGGAAGAAAATAGAAAGACAGAAGATACGGACAGACGGACAATGACAGACAGACAGACTGACAGACAGACAGATAGACGGACAGACATGCAGACTGACAACAGACGACAGACTGACAGACAGACAGTAGGCGGGACAGACAGACAGACAGACAGATGACAGACAGACTGAAGACAGACTGACAGACTTTTTCGGTACAAACCGAAGACGGAATGGAAGAGTGCCTCATGCAAGGATGTCTGATTCAGATCTATCAACATAACTTTCCACAAATAAAAATGGAAGTCACAACTCCTTCAGGCAAAAGACTGTGGCTTCAAAACACACAACACTATTTGTGTACAAACCAAACAAAGACTCAGACTCTACAAGCCATGATCGTGGCTTCAATGTTAAAATCCCAATCTTTCGGCAAACACGGGTGACAGGTTCAGAAGACAACCCCGGACAAAAAAACTGTCACTCCAAATAAAGACGCAAACATTTTGCGCCAATCGACGGAAGAATCAAAGACGCCCCTTCCGGGAAGAATCGAACCCAAGTAAGACACTGGCATGTTTCCCAGAGATCAGAAAATGTCGGTCACTTTGTATGGAGGACGGGGTTAACTGTGCAAACCTGTAGACTGGGTAATCAATGAGCAATGATTTCACTGATCAAACAGATCAGTGCAGTTATCGACACAACATTACCACCATCAGCGTCATTTCCTGTTTGACTGATTGACTGGATTCACTTTTACGCCAGGTGATTTTTATAAGGATCACTGCATTCAGGAAGGTTACCTCTGTGCTCACTTTTTTGTTGTTGTTGTTATTGTTGTTGTTGTTGTTGTTGTTGTTTTTGTCCCATTTTCTACGTCACCTTAATGGCCGCCAGAAGCTGGAGCAGTTTTTACAATGCGACGATGATGATGTCCATGAGGATGATATTCATTATGCTGTAGAGTTACATCTAGGATTGAGACTGCGTGACAGGGCTGTACTCTACGCTTACTATCAATATATATCCTGCGTCAATCAGGCCCGAGAGTACAGGCACATGCGGTGTTGGTCAGAAGATTTGAGCAACACCCTCAATGACGCATCCATGAAGTGGATGAAACTCGACTGTATGGTCCCAGTCTTCCCAATGAGCCCATAGCACGCCCCACTCTGGGTAGGAGCCGGTTAGAGCCGAAAAATCCCACAATGATTTTTGAAGGGACTGATGGGATACGAACCCACAACCTTCCAGTCGGTAGTCCGCTGCGCTAACCACTACACCAGGGCGACAGGTTGTTTTACACCAGATGATAATGGCCTAAGGGGAATAACAGGCATGAGGAACGTGAGGAAAAAGGGAATTGTCTAATTGGACACAGACAGCAGAAGAACAACAGCGCTTAGATTTGATTTTATCAAGATTTTGCGCTATATAAATATTGTAATTATTATAATTATTAATTATGTCAGATGGACAGTGAGAAGGACTGATTAAGGACGGCACGGTCTTGTGTCATTCACTTCTCAGATGTTTCACTGTGGGTGCTGATGAAGTTTCATGACCAACACCGCAGGTGTCTGTATCTCGCGGGCCTGGTTGAGGTTGACGCCAGGATACATTTTAAATGAAAGGAAGCGTAGAGAGTGCAGCCCTTTCACATGATCTTGATCTAGTATGGAATTCCACAGCGTCATGGTTAGTATCCGCACTATCATGGAACTTAGCATCTTTTACGACTGTGTGTGCGCGCGCGCGTGTGTGTATGTCTGTGTGTGTGTGTGTGTGTGTGTGCGTGTGTGGTGTGTGTGTGTTGTGAGAGAGGAGAGAGGGAGACAGAGAGAGAGAGAGACAGACAGAGAGACAGACAAACAGACAGATAGCAAAATAGCAAGACAGAACGCACAGAGAAAGAGGGGAACAGAGACAGAACATAAACAGACACAGACACAGACACGAGGAGACAGAGACAGAGACAAAAACAAACAAGACAGAGACAGACACAGAGCAGAGAACAAACTAAGGACAAGGCGACAGACACAGACACAGAGACAGAGACAGGAGAAGAGACAGAGACAAAACATAAACATAAACAGACACAGAGACAAACAGAGACAGAGACAGAGACAGAGACAGAGACAAGACAAAACATAAACAGATACAGACACAGACACAGAGACAGAGACAGCAGACAGAGACAGAGACAGAGACATAACACAAAACAGAGACAGAGACAGAGACACGAGACAGACACAGAGGCAGAGAAAACCTCACAGGACGTTAAGGCGACAACCGCTATCAGAATGTCAGGAAGGGGATGGAGTGGGAGTGAAGAATAGATGATAAAAAAGCCGTTATATATGGTAAATGGTCTCTTTCACACAACACACACACACACACACACACACACACACACACACACACACACACACACACACACACACACACACCCCACTACACACACACACACACACACACAACACACACACACACATCACACACACACAATACACACACACACCACACAACACACACACACTACACACACACACAGCACATATACACACACAACCATACACACACACATACACACACACACACACACACACACACACACACACACACACACACACAAACACGAAACTACACACATTTGAACACTCACTCACACACGAACACAGAAACACATACACACACACACATCCATTCACAAACACCAAATAGTGAAATATGTATCAAAGGTATTGTACACACTATATAGAAATACGCAGAAGCACAGTGGGATAAGACTGAACAAATGACACATTCCATCACACATCTGATTATAAAGGCTAATCAGTATTCTTATTCTTGTTGTTTAAAGCCCATCCGACTGTGTGAAGCCATATCAGGGCTAAAACCATTTCAAAACGTACACAACATCTGGCCGAAAAACAAAACCACCTGGTAAAGAAAAGTGAAGTACACACATCAATACACTCCTGCACATACATGTACTCTAAAGACATCCCCCCCTGGCCTTGGCCATTCCGCCCAATTTATCACTAGTATATTTAACAATCCAAATCTGTGTATAAATGTAAACATAAGTAAGGACACTACAACATTTAAAAACTGACTTAAATTACATGAAATTGCTACTGTACATCACATTTCCTAGAGCCAAAAATGCACTTAATACAGCACCCAGTTATTATATTTAAGAAAAGTAAGACCTTATAGAATATGAGACATTCTATATTATACAGGTGAATGGACCAGCAAGGCAGAAAATGATAGGAAGAAATGACGGAAAGAAAAGGAACAAGTCAGAAACAAAGACAGTGACAGAACAGAGAACATTTCTAGCACAGACTGTCCAGACGGTGGGGATACTGTTTACATTGAAAGACCCCCGGCATCCCAACAGGGAACAGCCGACAAGATAAATGGGGATACTTCACAAGTTGTTCAATGGAGTCATTACTTTCAAGTCTGGAGAAACTATTGTCAGGATTG
Organism: Monoplex corrugatus; assembly: GCA_030674185.1. Classification (NCBI taxonomy): domain Eukaryota; kingdom Metazoa; phylum Mollusca; class Gastropoda; order Littorinimorpha; family Ranellidae; genus Monoplex; species Monoplex corrugatus. The sequence goes on from JAPXFY010000016.1 coordinate 306,507, forward strand.
GCTGAAACCCAAGCAAAGGCAGATACGTATTTCAAAGCTGAGAGATTGCTTACATTCACACAAAACCTATTGTCAGGACTGGCGGAAACCCAAACAAAGGCAGATATATATTTTCAAGTTGGAAGAATGCTTACATTCACACAAAAAGTGGATTTTTATGTCTGGGTCTGACGAACACAAAGGGCATAAAATGTTTTCATCGGATCTATCAACACGAAATTTGTGTACATTCAACTGAAACACACCAATCCACAAATGTAGGAAAGCACTTCTATAGGATTTATCCCATAGACAGACACAATAAGTTTCCTGAGGGTGGATGGGGTGGGGGGAGAGGGCAAACGAAATGTTTAACCCTTTGACTCCCACACCTTGTCCACCAGCATCCTGCATTGTCAACCATGTTAGCAAAGCAAAAATTTAACCTTTTGACTGCCTCATCCTATCCAGCAGCTTCCTGTGGACAGGGTGAAGGAATCAAGGGTTAAGTTTTTGCAGTCAGTGGATAGGGTGAAGGAGTCAAAGGTTAAAACGTCAATAGATCAATGCGCTACAATTGTTATTACCATGATTTCCCCAGCCATGAGAAATAAGTGAACAATCCGTCCCGCAGATGAAAGAAGACCAACTCTTTGTCACATGGAAACAGCCATACCTGTATAAAACATCCACTTTCTCACAAGACTGATTGTATATATGACACCCAGGTACTACACCCTTCTTCATACAACGAGACAAGTATTTTGTATACATATAGTCTTCACATGTACACATTTTCCCGACGTTTAAAAATGTTAAGCCAATAATTCATCACTTTTGAGTGCAATATTTATGCATAGCGGATAGCTCTCTGTAAACAGCATGAAAGGGTGACAAGAGCGGAGGGAGAGAGAGAGAGAGGAGGAGAGAGAGAGAGAGAGAGGGAGAGAGAGAGAGAGGGGGCAGACAGACAGACAGGGACAGAGAGCGAGAGAGAGAGAGACAGACAGAGGGACAGAGAGAGAGAGAGACAGACAGAAGGGACAGAGGAACAGAGAGAGAGAGACAGACAGACAGACAGAGGGACAGACAGACAGACAGACAGAGAGAGAAGACAGACAGACAGGGACAGAGACAGAGAGGGAGACAGCAGGCAGACGGACAAAGAGAAAGACAATGACACAGGCAGACAACATACTGACCACCAAAACAGACAACCCAAAATGCAGACATCGAGTCAATCAATCAGACGGACAGAGATAGACAGACAGACAGACAGACAGACAGAGAGAGATAGATAGATAGATAGATAGATAGAGAGAGAGAGAGAGAGAGAGAGAGAGAGAGAGAGAGAGAGAGAGAGAGAGAGAGAGAGAGAGAGAGAGAGAGAAACATACAGACAAGGCAGACTCAGACGCATAGAGATATACAGACAGACGGACAGACATAGAAATCGGCATACAGACATGGAGATTTCATCATTGGTGATATACCAGCTGAATCCCTGTCTGACGGTTGTGGGCAAGTGCCTAGATAGCGGCAAGCACGCTTCCTGCTCTAGTCATCAATACTGTCTGTCTATCTCTTCCTCTGTCTGTCACGTCTTTTCTTTTTCTCTCTACTCCATCATCATCATCATCATCATCATCATCATCATCATCATCATCATCATCATCATCATCATCATCATCATCATGTGCCCTGCCGCATGGTATTGGCGATCATGGCCCTCCATACAAATCTATCTTTTATGGCTGTAAGTACATCCTGTAAGTGCATCCTGTAAGTACATCCTGTAAGTACATCCTATAAGTACATCCTGTAAGTACATCCTGTAAGTACATCCTATAAGTACATCCTGTAAGTACATCCTGTAAGTACATCTGTAAGTACATCCTGCTCTAGTACTGTCAGTTATATCTCTTCCTCTGTCTTCCTCGCCTCCTCCATTTCCTCTTCCTGCTCCATTCATCAATACTTTATATCTTCCTCTGTCTATCTCTTCCTCTGTCTATCTCTTTTCGCCTTCTCTTTCCTGCTCTGTTCCTTGGAAGATGGTTTTTAACAATCCGCTTCCTGTGTGTTTCCACTTGGTCGTGTCCCCAATGATCAGTCTGTCAGTCTGAGGATTGTTGAGTTAGGCACTGACGTGTGTCTGTGCACTGTTGTGGCCTTCACCCTGCAGCACAAATACTGTTGCTGTCGTCTGCACACTCCGACCTGAATAGAGACAGAAGAGAGAAACAATAAACAGGTGCAATGATTTCTTAAGAAAGAAAACAAAAACAAATGCAAGGGAATAGATCGGTCAGACAGACAAATGGAAAGGAAGTTTCAGTTTCAGTTTTCCAAGATGACATCTCCGCGCTCGAAATGAATTCCATAAGCACTACTGTTACAGGTGCCAAGTGTATGGTGATCATGGCACAAGCCTTAAGCCTGCACATAAACTCATGAGCTGGCCTGGTCCTGAGGTCCTACTTAGACTTGGAAAAGGAGAGAGAAAGAAGAGAAAATAGGCAGACACAACAAAAGTAACAGAAAAGGAAACAAAGAATATAGATATAATTTCCAGATGGTGGAGAAACTATTAAATAATGACAATAAATTAATCTTGTGCCGTATTTTCCAAAGTCATTTGAATTCACCACGTATTAGACATTGTACAGAAGCACTACCACATCACACAGACACACACAGAGCAGAGCACACATCAATAAACACGCACAACTGAATACATGCTAATTATATCTAAGCATGCATTCACGTTTATCTAGGGTCACAAAGGCATGCATGCGTAAATGATTGCGTTTGTGGCCACAGATATACATGTATGCTTAGTTAGATATTGTTAGTACGCACACGCCGTCTGATGATCCGTAGTGACAAGTGACAGTGCATGTATATTCATACAGTATTCACATTCTTTGTTTTCCTCACGATTGATTTACCATGTGAAACTCTCGCTGCTCTCCCTTGTTGAGAGCACGTCGCCGCAGAGCAGCGCCACCTTTGTTTAAATAAGACTGTAGAAAGGCAAGAAGGCTGATTGACTCTCAAGGGGACAGACCTGGGAAATCAACCCAGCTCTCTAATATTTTATACCGGGGCAACCGGGTGAATGCCCTGCTCTTCACGATTTTCAACTGCCGTGGAATCTTTAGCGTGCGCAGGTCGGAAGGCACACGGGTCCGACTTGTCTTTGGTCTCCTTCCGAAGGACTAGATGTTCAGTTTCATTTTCCGGTGAAACTGAGAAGAAAAGTCATGGGTTCAACGGCAAACGAATCATGGAACCTGGAGTCTAGTTATCAGTAGACGAACGTCTGGACCACTCTGCCATTGTTATAGCTAAAGACACCTGGTACCCCAGCATTCCCAGGTGGGACACAGTTGTGTTTCATCTTGTTACACGCCAGTTCTCACCTGATGTCCTCGGCGTGGCTGATCAGGTCATCCTGATGATTCACATGCTGCCGTTTGGAGTTAACAGTTTGTTCATAAACTCCTTGAGCTTGCGCAAAACCTTATGCACTGGCAAGGTCTTGAAATGGGGAGGGAGAGGAGGGGGGACTCACAAAACACTAAGCTGCACTGGCAAAGCCTTGAAATGGGAAAGGAGGGAGAAGGGACCTGTAAAACATTATGATGGGCAGCCAACAGGCCAGTGGACCTGTAAAACACAATGCTGACACCACCAGAATGATAGAAGCATTATGATGGGCAGCCAACAGGCTGGTGGACCTGTAAAACACTATGCTGACACCACCAGAATGATGGGCAGCCAACAGGCCGGTGGACCTGTAAAACACTATGCTGACACCACCAGAATGATGAGGCAGCCAA
>JAPXFY010000016.1:333487-338487 GCA_030674185.1 Monoplex corrugatus
AAGTTAACCCCACATGGACAACAGAAAGCTAACCCCCATGGACAACAGAAAGCCAACTCCCGTGGACAACAGAAAGTTAACCCCCATGGACAACAGAAAGCTAACTCCCATGGACAACAGAAAGCTAACTCACATGGACAACAGAAAGCTAACCCACATGGACAAAAGAAAGCTAACCCACATGGACAACAGAAAGCTAACTCACATGGACAACAGAAAGCTAACTCCCACGGATAACAGAAAGCTAACTCCCGTGGACAACAGAAAGTTAACCCACATGGACAACAGAAAGCTAACTCCCATGGACAACAGAAAGCTAACTCCCGTGGACAACAGAAAGCTAACCCCCATGGACAACAGAAAGCTAACTCACATGGACAACAGAAAGCTAACCCACATGGAAAACAGAAAGCTAACCCACATGGACAACAGAAAGCTAACCCCATGGACAACAGAAAGCTAACCCCCATGGAGAACAGAAAGCTTACCCACATGGACAACAGAAAGCTAACTCCCATGGACAACAGAAACTAACCCCCATGGACAACAGAAAGCTAACCCCTATGGACAACAGAAAGCTTAACCCCTATGGACAACAGAAAGCTAACCCACATGGACAACAGAAAGCTAACCCCTATGGACAACAGAAAGCTTAACCCCTATGGACAACAGAAACTAACCCCCATGGACAACAGAAAGCTTAACCCCTATGGACAACAGAAAGCTTAACCCCTATGGACAACAGAAAGCTAACCCACATGGACAACAGAAAGCTTAACCCCTATGGACAACAGAAAGCTAACCCACATGGACAACAGAAAGCTAACTCCCATGGACAACAGAAAGCTAACCCCCATGGACAACAGAAAGCTAACTCCTATGAACAACAGAAAGCTACCCCCCATGGACAACAGAAAGCTACCTCCCATGGACAACAGAAAGCTAACTCCCATGGACAACAGAAAGCTAACTCCTATGAACAACAGAAAGCTAACTCACATGGACAACAGAAAGCTTAACCCCTATGGACAACAGAAAGCTAACTCCCATGGACAACAGAAAGCTAACTCACATGGACAACAGAAAGCTACCCCACATGGACAACACAAAGCTACCCCCATGGACAACAGAAAGCTAACCCCTATGGACAACAGAAAGCTACCCCACATGGACAACAGAAAGCTACCCCCATGGACAACAGAAAGCTAACCCCTATGGACAACAGAAAGCTAACCCCCATGGACAACAGAAAGCTAACCCACATGGACAACAGAAAGCTAACTCCCGTGGACAACAGAAAGCTAACCCCCATGGACAACAGAAAGCTACCCCCCATGGACAACAAAAAGCTACCCCCCATGGACAACAGAAAGCTAACTCCCATGGACAACAGAAAGCTAACTCCTATGAACAACAGAAAGCTAACTCCCATGGACAACAGAAAGCTTAACTCCTATGGACAACAGAAAGCTAACTCCCATGGACAACAGAAAGCTTAACCCCTATGGACAACAGAAAGCTAACTCCCATGGACAACAGAAAGCTAACTCACATGGACAACAGAAAGCTACCCCACATGGACAACAGAAAGCTAACTCCCATGGACAACAGAAAGCTACCCCACATGGACAACAGAAAGCTACTCACATGGACAACACAAAGCTACCCCACATGGACAACAGAAAGCTACCCCACATGGACAACAGAAAGCTACCTTTTACAGCATATTATGCGCTGTTCTATGACTTAGTGTAGAGGTAAACATTGCTGGGCATCAAATAGACGTATGCCAGTACGGATTTGTTTTCGTTTAGGAAAACGAATGAGTACAGAATATAAACTGGTTTATGAGTTGTTTCAAGCAGAGAATTATACACTGAGGATGGCAAGACTGGAATGATCATATACAAACTAGTGACAGATTTTCCTTATACAGGATATTTAAAACTTTCTAACTGCACTGAACATTATGTTTTAACGTTATAATTTACAGATTTATTAGATAAACACAGGCGGATTTTCAATTTAGTGTGTCAGATATCGTGATTAAACCTTTTATTTTAAATTAAACCTTGGACTCTTAAAGACAGATGAAGTGATACTTAAAAAATGTAATGTACATGTTCAAAACAAATTCAGTGCTCTGGAAGACGTTGGTGACAGTGAGGAACAATGGACAAAGTTGAGAAGTTCTATAAATGAAGCTTGTGAGGAAATCCCTAAGGCAAATAGAAAAGCAAAAAAGAGCTGGATGACTAATGAAAGTTTGGGCTTGATGGAGGAAAGGAGGAAGGCAAAGAGAAACGAGGAGATTTCCAGGAAGATAAACAAAGAAATCAGGAATAGGTGCAATGAAGCTAAGGAAGCTTGGCTGAAATCAAAGTGCAAAGAAATGGAAGACCGACACAAAACGGATCCTCAGGGTAAGTACAGACGAAATGAAGAAATTGTCCACAGGAAAAATACATGCACATCAACTGGTTGCTTGAAATCGAAAGATGGCACGCTTATCATGGAAAAAGACAAAATATTAGACAGATGGGGAGAGTACATTAAAGACCTTTTTGAGGATACAGAAACGAAGAAAACATTATGAAAAAGAACTTTGAAGGACCACCCATAATGAAAGATGAAGTTAGAGCAGCACTGAAAAAGATGAAACCGGGAAAAGCCCCAGGACCAGACAACATTACTACAGAGATGATTGAAGCCCTGGAGGAATTTGGCATAGAAAAAATAACAGTCCTCCTAAACGAAATTTACGACACTGGAAAAATCCCCAAAGATATGTCAAAATCAATTTTCATTGCACTTCCAAAGAAGACAGGGGCTATAGAATGCGAACTCCATCGTACAATCAGTTTGATGAGTCATGTAACAAAAATCCTGTTAAGAATAATCATGATGAGGACAAGGAATAGAATCAAAGAGAAATAGCAGAAGAACAGTGTGGATTTGTGGAGGGGAAAGGAACTATTAATGCCATATACATCCTAAGAACTATCATAGAGATGTCAAATGAGATGAATAAGGATTTGTATTTATGCTTTGTTGACTACACCAAAGCTTTCGGTCGGGTAAGACATGATGAATTGATCAACCAACTGGAGAGACTCAATGTTGATGGAAAAGATCTACGAATAATCAGAAATGTGTACTGGGAACAAACAGCTGCAATGAGGATAGAAAACAATGTAAGCTCTTTCCAAAACATCAAAAGAGGAGTCAGACAGGGTTGTGTTTTGTCACCAGATCTGTTTCCACTTTACAGCAAAAACATCATGAAAAAACTAGAAGAAGACCCTGTATTAAAGGTTGGAGGGAATATGATAAACAACATTCGATATGCAGATGACACCGTGCTAATTGCAGAAAGTGGAAGAGACCTACAAAACCTTGTGAATATACTAGAAATAGAAAGCAAAGGTAAGGGGCTGGAACTAAACAATAGGAAGACTGAAGTCATGGTGATCAGTAGAAAACGTGAAATCCCCTCATGCAAAATAACAGCAAATGGCACAACCTTGATACAGGTTGATAAATTCAAATACCTGGGAACGATCATTTCATCAGACGGCAGATGCACATCAGAAATTGCTGGCAGAATCGGCCAAGCCAAAACAGCATTCAAGAAGATAACAAGCATTCTTACCAACAAATGCCTATCAATTAACATCAGGAAGAGAGTTCTTGAATGTTATATAGAACAAATACTGTTGTACGGATGCGAGGCGTGGACAATCAACAAACAAAGCCAGAACAAGATTGAGGCAGCCGAGATGTGGTTTCTAAGAAGAATGTTGAGGGTTCCATGGACAGCAAAGAAAACAAACGAGACAGTCCTGATGGAGGCAGACACAAGTAGATCACTCATAAGGAAGATTAGGAAAAGACAGGCAACATTTATAGGCCATTTTATGGGGAAGGGGGATTTGGAGCACCTGGTCACAACGGGAAAGCTGGAGGGAAAGAGAGCACCGGGTAGACCCAGGGAGAAAATGCTGGAAGGACTTGCGGAGTGGCTGGGGACGGGGAGGTGGGGGAGATGCTAGGGGCAACGAGAGATAGAGGCAGATGGAAGTCCATGATCGCCAACGCCATGCGGCAGGGCACCTGATGATGATGATGATGATGATGATGATGATGATGATGATGATGATGATGATGATATCGTGATGCATTCCACATGAGATATAGCGATTGTTATAAATGATGAGATATGTAATTTGTGTAATTGTGAAATTGAGGATGAAGTCCACGTTGTTTTGATGACAGAACTGATGTCACAGACATGATGTAAATTCCCCACAAGAACAGGCATGATGTAAATTCCCCACAAGAACAGATATGATGTGAATTCCCCACAAGAACAGACATGATGTGAATTCCCTACAAGAACAGACATGATGTGAAATCCCCACAAGGACACACATGATGTGAATTCCCCACAAGGACAGACATGATGTGAATTCCCCACAAGAACAGACATAATGTGAATTCCCCACAAGGGACAGACATGATGTGAATTCCCCACAAGGGACAGACATAATGTGAATTCCCCACAAGGGACAGACATGATGTGAATTCCCCACAAGGACAGACATGATGTGAATTCCCCACAAGAACAGACATAATGTGAATATGTGAATTCCCCACAAGAACAGACATAATGTGAATATGTGAATTCCCCACAAGGGACAGACATGATGTGAATTCCCCACAAGAACAGACATAATGTGAATATGTGAATTCCCCACAAGAACAGACATGATGTGAATTCCCCACAAGGACAGACATGATGTGAATTCCCCACAAGGGACAGACTTGATGTGAATTCCCCACAAGAACAGACATAATGTGAATTCCCCACAAGAAGAAAGTTAATTCAACTCATCTCGATAAGAAAAAGTAACAAGGAATGTATTCTTTTTTCTCTACACATTTCTTAAAACGATAAAAGAGAGGTCACAGACATCCATATATCTGTGCATTTCTTTGTT
>JAPXFY010000016.1:343487-355987 GCA_030674185.1 Monoplex corrugatus
AGACAGACAGGCAGGCAGGCACACACAGAGACAGCACAAATTAGGGGTGCCATCCTGACAGCAAACTCACAGTGTTACAACTCCCCAGATACTCCGCCGATGCAATGACAGATCAGGGAGACACTGAATTCCCCTTCCTTCTACCCCACCTCCCCACCCCTTAACCATTCCACCCTCCTGCCACACACGGGGGGGCCTGCTGCAGTCATTAGAACCTGCACTCACGGTATCAGGTCCTGAGTTTAATCCTAAACCCTGGTATAAAACCTAGTCTGTTACCTGCCAGGTCAGTCTGTCGTGGTGTGGGCTTTGGTCTGTCATTGGTGTCCTCCTGGCCTTAACTCAGTTGTTAGAGCACAATCTCTGTCTCTGTCTGTCTCTATCTGTCTCTCTGTCTCTCTCTGTCTCTCTCTGTCTGTCTCTCTCTCTGTCTGTCTGTCTCTCTTTCTGTCTCTGTCTCTCTCTCTCTGTTTCTCTCTATCTGTCTCTCTCTCTCTGTCTCTGTCTCTCTCTGTCTGTCTGTCTCTCTTTCTGTCTCTGTCTCTGTCTCTCTCTCTCTGTTTCTCTCTATCTGTCTCTCTCTCTCTGTCTCTCTCTCTCTCTGTCTCTCTCTCTCTCTCTCTCTCTGTCTCTCTCTGTCTCTCTCTATCTGTCTCTCTGTCTCTCTGTCTCTGTCTCTGTCTGTCTCTGTCTGTCTCTCTCTATCTGTCTCTCTCTGTCTGTCTCTCTCTATCTGTCTCTCTCTCTGTCTCTCTGTCTGTCTCTCTCTATCTGTCTCTCTCTCTCTCTGTCTCTCTCTGTCTCTGCCTGTCTCTCTCTCTCTGTCTCTCTCTCTGTCTCTGTCTCTGTCTGTCTCTCTCTCTCTCTGTTTCTCTCTCATTTTCGGTTTTTTTATGTAGTGGGCTAGGTGGTAGAACTATGGCCTCGTGATCTGATATCTTGAGTTCAATCCCAGCCCACAACATTAACAGAACTGGTCTGTTGGCTGCCCATCTTAATTTAATGTTTCCATCATCCTGATGGTGTCAGCTTAGTGTTTGATAGGTCCCTTCTCCATTTTTCCCGCCTTGCGTTTTGTGCAGGCTCAGGAAGTCTGTCAACTGACAAGATTTGGGTGGAGCGCATATGGAGTTGTCCGAGCGCCGTGAATCCCTCTTGAGGTAACTCCAATAACTCTTCTTCGCAAACCGTCCCCCTCCCCCTCCTCGCCCTCTTCTTTCACGCGAAGACCTTGCCAGCATAAACTAAACACCATTTTGAACACTGGCTCACACAGTCTGCCTGATGATCACTGGCACGTTTGGGTGGAGCGCATATGGAACTGTCCGAGTGTGTGATGAATCCCCTTTGATCAGACTCTTGTTCACAGCTTTCCCTTATTCTACCCTCAAACTCCATGGTGAGGGAGTGAAAGGGTTGAAGAAGCTGGTGGACAGGGTGAGGGAGTGAAAGTGTTAAGGAAGCTGGTGGATAGGGTGAGGGAGTGAAAGGGTTAAGAAAACTGGTAGATAGGGTGAGGGAGTGAAAGTGTTAAGGAAGCTGGTGGATAGGGTGAGGGAGAGAAAGTGTTAAGGAAGCTGGTGGATAGGGTGAGGGAGTGAAAGTGTTAAGGAAGCTGGTGGATAGGGTTAGGGAGTGAAAGTGTTAAGGAAGCTGGTGGACAGGGTGAGGGAGTGAAAGTGTTAAGGAAGCTGGTAGATAGGGTTAGGGAGTGAAAGTGTTAAGGAAGCTGGTAGATAGGGTGAGGGAGTGAAAGTGTTAAGGAAGCTGGTGGATAGGGTGAGGGAGTGAAAGTGTTAAGGAAGCTGGTGGACAGGGTGAGGGAGAGAAAGTGTTAAGGAAGCTGGTGGACAGGGTGAGGGAGAGAAAGTGTTAAGGAAGCTGGTGGACAGGGTGAGGGAGAGAAAGTGTTAAGGAAGCTGGTGGACAGGGTGAGGGAGTGAAAGTGTTAAGGAAGCTGGTGGATAGGGTGAGGGAGTGAAAGTGTTAAGGAAGCTGGTGGACAGGGTGAGGGAGAGAAAGTGTTAAGGAAGCTGGTAGATAGGGTGAGGGAGTGAAAGTGTTAAGGAAGCTGGTGGATAGGGTGAGAAAGAGAAAGGGTTAAGGAAGCTGGTGGATAGGGTGAGGGAGTGAAGGGGTTAAGGAAGCTGGTGGATAGGGTCAGGGACTGGAAGTGTTAAGGAAGCTGGTGGACAGGGTGAGGGAGTGAAAGTGTTAAGGAAGGTGGTGGACAGGGTGAGGGAGTGAAAGTGTTAAGGAAGCTGGTAGATAGGGTGAGGGAGTGAAAGTGTTAAGGAAGCTGGTGGATAGGGTGAGGGAGTGAAAGTGTTAAGGAAGCTGGTGGATAGGGTGAGGGAGTGAAAGGGTTATGAAGCTGATGGATAGGGTGAGGGAGTGAAAGGGTTATGAAGCTGGTGGATAGGGTGAGGGAGTGAAAGGGTTATGAAGCTGATGGATAGGGTGAGGGAGTGAAAGTGTTAAGGAAGGTGGTGGATAGGGTGAGGGAGTGAAAGTGTTAAGGAAGCTGGTGGATAGGGTGAGGGAGTGAAAGGGTTAAGGAAGCTGGTGGATAGGGTGAGGGAGTGAAGGGGTTAAGGGAGCTGGTGGACAGAGTGAGGGAGTGAAAGTGTTAAGCTGGTAGACAGGGTCAGGGAGTGAAAGTGTTAAGGAAGCTGGTGGCCAGTCAGGTAGTGAAAGTGTTAAGGAAGCTGGTGGATAGGGTGAGGGAGTGAAAGTGTTAAGGAAGCTGGTGGATAGGGTGAGGGAGTGAAAGTGTTAAGGAAGCTGGTGGACAGGGTGAGGAAGAGAAAGTGTTAAGGAAGCTGGTGGACAGGGTGAGGGAGAGAAAGAGTTAAGGAAGCTGGTGGACAGGGTGAGGAGAAAAAGGGTTAAGGAAGCTGGTGCACAGGGGAGGGAGTGAAAGGGTTAAGCCAAAAGATCAAAGTGTTCCCTTGTGACCAGTTTGTGCAGAGTCCTAAAGCTTCACTGACACCTAGAACAATCAAAACTGTTTAACCCTTTGACTCCCGCACCCTGTCCACCAGCTTCCTGCATTGTCAACCATGCTAGCAAAACAAAAATTTAACCATTTGACTCCCTCACCCTATCCACCAGCTTCCTGCAGAAAGGGAGGGGAGAGAGAGAGACAGAGAGAGAGAGAGAGGGAAAGAGAGTGAGAGAGGGAGAGAGAGCGAGAGGGGGAAGAGAGAGAGAGATAGAAAGACAAAGAGAGAGTGAAGGAGAGAGGGAGAGAGAGAAAGAGAAAGGGAATGAGGCAGAGAGGGAGGGGGAGAGAGAGAGAGAGCGAGAGGGAGAAGAGAGAGAGAGAGAGAGAGAGAGAAAGAGAGAGAAAGAGAGAAGGAAAGAGAAAAGAAGCTGGTGGATAGGGTGAGGGAGTCAAAGGGTTAAGTTTTTGCAGTCGGTGGATAGGGTGCGGGAGTCGAAGGGTTAATGCTGGTGAATGGACCCTCGTGGGTCGTTCATAGCCTGCCTTTGTTGATGGAGACGTAAAATCTTAACCCTTTGACTCCCTAACCCTATCCGACAGCATCTCCCATTGTCAGACATGACAGCAAAGCATAAACCTAACCCTTTCACTCCATCGCCCTATCGACCAGATTCCTGCCGAAGCTGGTGGACAGGGTGATGGAGGGAAAAGGTTAAGCTTTTGCGTGTGGTGAATACGGTGTGAGAGTGAAAGGGTTAATGTGATACCTTCAGGTCAACAGCGTGTTTATGGAGACACACAGCTAAAATGTGAAACAGTTGAAGGTTAACCAGCGTGTTGATACAGACACCCACACCCACTGTGACACCTCCATGTCATTACAGTGTTGATACAGACACCCACACCCACTGTGACACCTCCATGTCATTACAGTGTTGATACAGACACCAACACCCACTGTGACACCTCCATGTCATTACAATGTTGATACAGACACCCACACCCACTGTGACACCTCCATGTTATTATAGTGTTGATACAGACACTCACACCCACTGTGACACCTCCATGTCATTACAGTGTTGATACAAACACCCACACCCACTGTGACACCTCCATGTCATTACAGTGTTGATACAGACACCCACACCCAGTGTCACACCTCCATGTCATTATAATAATAATAATAATAATTACAATATTTATATAGCGCAAAATCTTGATAAAATCAAATCTAAGCGCTGAAGCAGACACACACGCAAGCACGCACGCACGCACGCACGCACACACACGCACGCACGCACACACACACACACACACACACACACACACACACACACACACGCATGGCTATAAATGGGGAGAAAGAATAAAAGCAATAAAAGCAAGAATAAAAGCAATGGAAAAGTATAGAGAGCATAGCATATACAATTATATATTATAACCATGTGATTCCCTCCGAGCGGAGACAGGCTGCAGAGGGGGGGGGGGGGGGGGGGTGAGTGAGGTTAGGATTTTATGCGGAGGAGAAAAGGTGAGTTTTGAGAGCGGACTTGAAGGAGACAAAAGTAGGTTGCTGACGGACTGAGAGAGGAAGTTTGTTCCAGGAAAGTGGACCAGAAACAGAGAAGGCTCGTGGACCATAGGTATTGAGCTTAGTGCGTGGAAAGCGAAAAGTCAGAGGATCAGAGGCAGAGCGGAAGGTACGTGAGGGAACATAGATCTCAAGTAGGCTTGACAGGTAATCGGGGGCTGCGTTATTGAGGCTTTTGTAGCACATGGTGTCTAGTTTGTACTGTATGCGCTTTGATACAGGGAGCCAGTGAAGTTGTGCCAGGAGAGGAGATATGTGGTCAGCTTTTTTCTTTTTGAGTACAAGGCGTGCAGCATTGTTTTGAATGCGCTGTAGGATGTGAATGGTGGAGGCAGGAAGACCAGACAGGAGTGAATTGCAATAGTCAATGCGAGACATTATGAAGGAGAGAACGAGTTTTGCAGTTGTTTCGACAGAGAGATACTTCCTGATCAGCCTTATACGATGGAGATGATAGTAGCAGGATCTGGCAGTTTGAGAAACAAAGTTGTTCATGGAGAGGGTAGAGTCAATGCAGACACCAAGGTTTTTAGCTGAATCAGAAATTGGGACTGATGTGTTACATAATGGGAGAGAAAGAGGAGGCAGCTGAGAAAGTTTCTGACGGGTGCCAATGAGGATAGCTTCTGTTTTGTCGTCATTAAGCTGAAGTCTATTGTGTGTCATCCAGTTCTTAATGTCCGAGTAACACTCAGTGGTGCGAGTCAATAGGCGCTGTATATTATCAGGTGAGTCACTGTCTTGAAATTGGGTGTCATCAGCATAGAAGTGGTGTTTTATAGAATGGGAGTTGATGATGGTGGACAGGGGGGAGGTGTAAAGAGTGAAAAGAACAGGGCCAAGGACAGATCCTTGTGGAACACCACAGGTCAGGTATGCAGGTTGAGAGTAAGTGCCATTGATGAGAACGGTTTGTTTTCTGTTTGATAGGTATGAAGTGAACCAAGACAGAGCAATGTCAGAGATGCCAAAAGTATGATGAAGTCTAGAAAGGAGAATACCATGATCAATGGTATCAAAGGCTGCAGACAGATCAAGGAGTGTGAGGAGAGAGACTTTGCCAGTATCAGTTGCAAGGAGGAGATTGTTGAGAATGTGTAGTAGGGCAGTTTCAGTGCTATGGCACTGGCGGTAGGCTGACTGGAAAGGATTGAGGAGATTGTTGGCAGACAGGTGAGAGTTCAGCTGGTTGAGGACGACTTTTTCAAGGAGTTTTGACAAGAAAGAGAGATTAGAGATAGGCCGGTAATTTTTCAGTTCATTTGGATCTAAATTGTGTTTCTTGAGGAGAGGGTGAACAATAGCAGACTTGAAAGAATCTGGGACAGTTCCAGTTTGAAGAGAAGTGTTGATGATGTCAGTGATGAATGGGAGGAGAGTAGGGAGACAGTCGGCGTAGAGAGAACCTGGAAGAGGATCCAGTTCGCAGGTTTTGAACGACATGGATCTGATTGTGTTGAGAATTTCTTCTTGTGAGACTGGGGTAAAAGTAGTAAGAGGTGTGCCAGAGAAGGAAGGGTCAGGTGGGCATGGTTGACAGGGTGTCCTGTCAAGCCTGTCACGAAGAGTTTGTATTTTGGTTGTGAAATAGTTGGAGAATACAGATGGAAGTTCTTCATTTGTATGTTTTGTTGGGAGAGGTAAATCTTTTCGTGTGCCAAGGAGATGATTCATGGTTGTAAAGAGTTCTTTTGAAGAAGAGGCATTCAGGATTTTGGTTTGGAAATAGCTTGTTTTTGCTGATGCAATGAGGGTGGATACTTTTGTTTTAGAGGCTTGGAAAAGTTGCCTGTGTACAGTGAGTTTGGATTTGCGCCAGCGGCGCTCTGCTCTGCGGCGGGCACGTTTTGCACAGGCGATCTCATGAGTGAGCCAGGGGGTAGGGGGGCGGTCAGGTAAAAGACGGGTTGTGGCTGGAGCATGAGTGTCCAGAAGATGGTGGAGAGTAGTATAGAATTCATCGGCAAGGTTATGTGACTTTTCAGAAAGGAGACGGGAGGCATCAGATGAAAATGTGGAGAGGTCGATAGATTTGAGATTGCGTCGAGTCACTGTGCGCATGGTACGGGAAGGAGGAGAAATGTCGAGAGAACAGAGAATTGCAGAGTGGTCAGATGGAAGGGCTGAAGTTAGACGGGTAGAAAGAACTAAGCAGTTGTCAGTAGCGGAATTGTGGTGATCACGAGAAATGATCCAGTCAAGAATGTGACCTTTTTGATGGGTTGGTTCAGAAATGTGTTGAGTCATATTGTGATTGGACAGAGAGTTGATGATATGTCTTGTGTCATAACGGTGAGTGTTGTCATAGTGGACATTGATGTCACCTAGAATGATGAGATTTCCAGGTAAGAGGCAGTAGTGGTCAAGCAATTGGTCAAAGTCAGAGAGAAACGTGGATGTGGTGAGTTTGTTGGCAGAGCTAGGTGGGGGTCGATAGACACTGGAGAAGGTGATGGGGTGAGGGGTGGATTGGAAGGATACTTCAACGTGCTCGAAAGAAGGATGGGAGAAAGGCAGAGACTGCGAGAAAGATAGGCGGGAATGGAATGAGTCGTTGTAGAGGATGGCGATACCGCCACCTCGGGATGAGCGATGGAAAGAAGCAAGCCTGTAACCACTCGGAGTGAGGCTAGCATGTATAGGTTCGTGACCAAGGGGGTTAAGCCATGTCTCTGTGATAAAAGCAATGTCAACATGCTCATCTGCGATAAAATCAGCAATGACTTCGGCTTTGAATTCAGTGCATGTTGACTGAGCATTAAAAAGGCATAGTTTCAGCCTATCACAGTCATATGGTGGCGGCCGAGGTGGCGACGAAGGCGGCACCAACGTGACAGAAGGCGAAAGCGGCACCGGCGGGACAGAAGGCGAAGGCGGCACCATCAGGACAGTAGGCGAAGGCGAAGACGGCAGAGGAGGAGACGAAGCTTGCAGCAGCGAGGTCGAGGGCAGGGGCAGTGGAGGAGAAGAAGAAGCAGGAGACGAAAAGTGGCGTCGGGCAGGAGGCAGGTTGTGCCAAAGACGGTGGAGACGTCCACCACGACAGGATCGCGCAGTGTTGATACAGACACCCACACCCACTGTGACACCTCCATGTCATTACAGTGTTGATACAGACACCCACACCCAGTGTGACACCTCCATGTTATTACAGTGTTGATACAGACACCCACACCCACTGTGACACCTCCATGTCATTACAGTGTTGATACAGACACCCACACCCACTGTGACACCTCCATGTCATTACAGTGTTGATACAGACACCCACACCCACTGTGACACCTCCATGTCATTACAGTGTTGATACAGACACCCACACCCACTGTGACACCTCCATGTCATTACAGTGTTGATACAGATACCCACACCCAGTGTGACACATCCTTGTCATTACAGTGTTGATACAGACACCCACACCCACTGTGACACATCCATGTCATTACAGTGTTGATACAGACACCCACACCCACTGTGACACCTCTATGTCATTACAGTGTTGATACAGACACCCACACCCAGTGTGACACCTCCATGTCATTACAGTGTTGATACAGACACCCACACCCAGTGTCACACCTCCATGTCATTACAGTGTTGATACAGACACCCACACCCAGTGTGACACCTCTATGTTATTACAGTGTTGATACAGACACCCACACCCACACCCACTGTGACACCTCCATGTCATTGCAGTGTTGATACAGACACCCACACCCACTGTGACACCTCCATGTCATTACAGTGTTGATACAGACACCCACACCCACTGTGACACCTCTATGTTATTACAGTGTTGATACAGACATCCACACCCACTGTGACACCTCTATGTCATTACAGTGTTGATACAGACACCCACACCCACTGTGACACCTCCATGTCATTACAGTGTTGATACAGACCCACACCCACTGTGACACCTCCATGTTATTACAGTGTTGATACAGACACCCACACCCACTGTGACACCTCCATGTTATTACAGTGTTGATACAGACACCCACACCCACTGTGACACCTCCATGTTATTACAGTGTTGATACAGACACCCACACCCACTGTGACACCTCCATGTTATTACAGTGTTGATACAGACACCCACACCCACTGTGACACCTCCATGTCATTACAGTGTTGATACAGACACCCACACCCACACCCACTGTGACACCTCCATGTCATTACAGTGTTGATACAGACACCCACACCCACTGTGACACCTCTATGTCATCACAGTGTTGATACAGACACCCACACCCACTGTGACACCTCTATGTTATTACAGTGTTGATACAGACACCCACAACCAGTGTGACACCTCTATGTCGTTACAGTGTTGATACAGACACCCACACCCACTGTGACACCTCTATGTTATTACAGTGTTGATACAGACACCCACACCCACTGTGACACCTCCATGTCATTACAGTGTTGATACAGACACCCACACAATCCCACCAGTCGCCGTGGTGTAGTGGTGAACGCCAGCGAATTTCAGACTAGGAAGTTGTGGGTTCGAATCCACATCAGACCCTTCAAAAAATCATTATGGGATTTTTCGGCTCCAACTGGCTCCTACCCAGAGTTGAGCGTGCTACGTCCTCATTGGGAAGACTGGGACCACACAGTAGAGTCTCTTCCATTTCACAGATGTGTCATTGTGGGTGATGGTACCCTGTTGATGGAGACATACAATCCCAATGTCATACTCTCAGGTCAAGGGTAACTAGCTTGTAGGTTCATAGGCAGGTTTACTGCTCCTGACATTACAAGTACTCAAACCCAACACAGTTTGCGCTACCCATTCAGCTAGCATAGACGCAGCCACAAAGCATAAAGTGGTAAGCTCAGAACAAGGAATGTTCTGAGCTTACCACTGTATGCTTTGTGGCTGCGTTGTTCTGAGCTTACCACTGTATGCTTTATGGCTGCGTCTATGCTAGCTGAATGGGTAGCGCAAACTGTGTTGGGTTTGAGAAATTCCACACGGGAGATAACTCCGTGACTCTCAAGAGTTATGTTACTTAGTTGATATTTAGAAAATTCTCCCTGCTTCCCTCTTATTTCCTTTTGTTATTACAAGTACTGCCAAAAATATTGTGTGTCTTATCATCATTGCCAGAGTAAAAGAGGTCTGGTTTTAAGTTAGACATGAAGGCAGACAGAATCAGCATTTGTCACAGAAGTGTCTTGTTGTCCTGTAGGACCAGACACGGAAACTGAATAACGACCGACACTTCGGTTGGTTGGAATAGCAAAAAGATGAAGTGTCCCTAAAAAAACAAACTGTCCGTTTTGTGGCGTGAAACTTGATCGACTTGTGTTTGTTCTGACAACATAGTAAAGAGGTCATCCCATGTCTGAATGAGCGACCCACTTTGATATACTGTCTGTCTGTCTGTCTGTCTGTCTATCTCTTTCTCTGTTTGTGTGTCTCTTTCTCTGTCTGTTTGTCTCTTTCTCTCTATCTGTATGTGTGTGTGTGTGTGTGTGTGTGTGTGTGATATGTGTGTGTGTGTGTGTGTGTGTGTGTGTAGTGTGTGTATGTGATGTGTGTGTGTGTGTGTGTGTGTGTGTGTGTAGTGTGTGTGCATGTGATGTGTGTGTGTGAGTGTGTGTGTGTGTGTGTGTGTGTGTGTAGTGTGTGTGTATGTGATGTGTGTGCGTGTGTGTGTGTGTGTGTGTGTGTGTGTGTGTGTGTCTGTGTGTGTTTGTGTAGTGTGTGTATGTGATATATGTGTGTGTGTGTGTGTGGTGTTGTGTGTGTGTATGTGTGTGTGTGTGTGTGTAGTGGTGTGTATGTGTGTGTGTGTGTGTGTGTGTGTGTGTGTAGTGTGTGTGTATGTGATATATATATATATATGTTGTGTGTGTGTGTGTGTGTGTGTGTGTATGTGATATAATATTATATATATATGTATGTGTGTGTATGTGTGTGTGTAGTGTGTGTGTGTGTGTGGTGTGGTGTGATGTGTGTGTGTGTGATGTGTGTGTATGTGATATATATATATATATATATATAATATATATATATATATACAGGGTGTTTCAAAAAGAATACGCCAAAATCATTACGCAGTTTTTTCAGGTCTATAGCATTGTAGTGGACTGAATCAGTGGTTATTTGATAGAGTAGTTATCAAAGTTTGATTGGGTGTCAGTTTCACCGCTGTCGTTAGTATAACTTCCGGTGCAGCTGAATTGTGGGAAGATCAATCAAAATGGCGACTCCTCAGCAGAAGGCGTTTTGCGTGCTTGAGTTCGCGAAAACAAACGCCATTGTCACGGTGCAACGTGCTTTCAGAACAGAATTCGGCATTGATCCGCCCCATCGTGAGAGCATTCGACGGTGGGTTAGACAGTTTAAAGAGAGTGGGTGTCTGTGCAAAGGAAAGAGTCCTGGAAGACCACGTGTTACAGAGGAGCAAGTGGAGAGGATTCATGATGCATTTGAGAGCAGCCCACGTAAGTCCGTACGTCGAGCAAGTCTTCAGCTTGCCATCCCTCATACCACTGTCTGGCGTGTGTTAAAGAGACGATTACACATGAAACCATACAAACTAAGCCTCGTCCAAGCACTTACTAATGATGACAAGGTGATGCGGAGGACATTCTGTGAGTCAATGCTGGAGATGGAGGAAGGTGATGAAACTCTCTTTTCACGTTTAGTTTTTAGTGACGAAGCGACTTTCCATTTGAGCGGCACAGTCAATCGTCACAATGTGCGCATTTGGGGAACAGATCACCCACATGAAACTGTTGAGCATGAAAGAGATTCCCCTAAAGTGAACGTCTTCTGTGCTGTGTCTCAAGACAAGGTCTATGGTCCCTTTTTCTTTGAAGGAAACACCGTTACAGGACAAACCTATCTCGAAATGCTCCAAAACTGGCTATTCACTTTACTGCAAGCAGATTCGAATGACTTCATTTTTCAGCAAGATGGAGCACCACCCCATTGGCATCTCGGGGTTAGAGCTTATCTGAATGAAAACGTGCCTCAGCGATGGATTGGGAGGAGAGGTGCTAAAGACCTTGCTCTCTGTGCTTGGCCTGCCAGATCCCCGGACCTCACTGTGTGTGACTTTTTCTTGTGGGGGTATGTTAAAGACCAAGTTTATGTTCCACCACTTCCAGCAAGTATCGATGACTTGAAAGATCGAATAACAGCTGCAATCAACACGGTGGACCGTGACATGCTGAGGCGCGTTTGGGAGGAATTCTCATATCGGCTTGATGTTGTCCGCGCTGCCGGTGGTGGCCACATTGAGCACTTATAAAACATGAAATGAAACTTGAATGTATATACAACACATGTGTTTATGCTAGAGGTTTGTAATTTTTTTCGTTTTTGACACATCACGTGATGATTTTGGCGTATTCTGTTTGAAACACCCTGTATATATATATATATATGTGTGTGTGTGTGTGTGTGTGTGTGTGTGTGTGTGTGTGTGTGTGTGTGTGTGTGTGTGTGTGTGTGTGTGTGTTCGTTCGTTCCTTGATTTAACGTCTTTTCACTATAAGTGATATTAGACGGGATGTGTGTGTATGTGATATGTGTGTGTGTGATGTGTGTGTGTGTGTGTGTGTGTGTGTGTGTGTGTGTGTGTGTGTGTATGTGATGTGTGTGTGTGTGTGTGATGTGTGTGTGTGTCTGTTACGTGTGAGTGTGCGTGTGTCTTACGAAAGAGTGTGGATGTGTACATGTTTGTGTCTGTACGTGTAAATATCTATGTGAATATGTGTACGTTTGTGTGCGTGTGAGTGCGTGTGTGTTTGAATTACTATGTGTGTATGCGTGCGTGTACGTGTCTTTTGTGTGTGTGTGTATGTGTGTGCGTATGTGTATGTGTGTATGTATGTTCGTTCTTTGATTTGACGCCTTTTCACTGTGAGTGATATTAGACGGGTGTATGTATATGTATGTGTGTATGTATGTGTATTATGTGA
>JAPXFY010000016.1:365987-370987 GCA_030674185.1 Monoplex corrugatus
TTTGTGTCTTTTTTAATTTGTTTCTTCTGTTATTGATGTTATGAGTTGTTGTGTTGTTTGTTTAGTTCAGTCTTTCTCTCTTTTTAATCCTGTATTATTTTCTTCTGTGGAGCTTGATGAATTGAGCAAACAGCTGGCGGCCATTGGAGAAATGACAACATTGTTTTTGTCCATCAACTCCTGTTACTACTGCCCTGTCTCTGCTGTTCCTGATGCTGGTCTCCTGATCTTTTGGGGCGGATGGAATGGACATCACAACACAAAACAAACACAAACAACACAACACACACACACACAAAACACACACACACACACACTCACACACACACCACACACAAACACACACACACCACACACACACAAACAACACACACACACACACACACACACACACACACACACAAACACACAACATACACACAAAACACACACACAAACACACAACACAACACACACACACACACACACACACACAAAACACACACACACACACAAACACACACACACACACACACACACACACACACAAATACAGAGGCAGGCACACACACACACACACGCACACGCACACACGCACGCGCAAACACACACACACGCACGCACAAACACACATATACAGAAGCAGACACACACACACACACACACACAACACACACAGACACAGACAGACAGACACACACGCATAAACACACACACAAATACAGAGGCAGGCAGACACACACACACTACCATAGAAAATAGCATCAAAACAGAGACAAAAGTAAGATCAGATACCGACTTTCCAAAAAGAGCTAAATCAATATCCTCACAGGTCACACTTGCAACATTTACAGCTGAAGTTATGAAAGGCTCTGGAATTGATTTAGACACAGGTCCTGTAACTTTAAGACCTTCGTTTTCACCAGTACCCAGTTGGGAACTCCAAAGAGCACGATTCGACATACACCACACTGACTTAAAAAAAGAAGATAATATCAACTTACTGGCAAGTCACGTTAAATGTCATATAGAAGACTTTTATTCCGATCACTTGAAAGTTTACACTGATGGTTCAATAATTGAAAGACAAGCAGGCTCAGCGTTTTTAATACCTGCTCTCAAAATTGAGAAATCTTTCTATATAGGACTTAATAAATCTGTCTTTACTGCAGAACTCTTTGCAATCTTAATGGCTTTGAATTATATGATAAATCTTCCTAGGACAATTCCCCAGATACTTTTTTGCGTTGATTCAAAATCTGTACTTCAAGCTCTTGAATTATCAAAATTACAAACAAGATCTGAAATGATATTGGAAATTACTCACTTGATTAATAGTTTATCCTTAAGAGGCACTGATATTACTTTCTGCTGGATACCATCTCATAGTTCTTTTCATTACAATGATATGGTTGATAGGGCTGCCAAACGGGGGGCAAAGAGCTCACCAGATTCAAAACATATACAACTTTCCCTCTCATTGCATGAGTGTTATACCTTAGTGGACGCCTACGTATGGAAGCAGTTTCAAGATAAACAGAAAAAGTATGAAAAATGTTACATGAATTTTGAAATTAGCAAAACACCTAAGCGGTTCCCTGCCAGTAGAAGTATACAATCCCTAATATGTATAGGTGGAAACTTGATGCATTCAAAACAAAATACACCAGGAATGTAGTGTGCCTGTGTGGAAAGAAGATAACACATAGTCATATTCTTTCATGCGTTCGAGTAAAACGACATATACCTACGTTATCAACGAAGACAGTTTCTGACATATTTGCCTCACCATCCTTAACATATGAATTTTTTGTTAGCCTGTCAAAAAGTCCTATAGCGAATTATCTTTAACGCGCCATTACTTCTCATGTTCAGTGTTATGGTTAGCTAAGTTACTGTTTCAATCGTTAATTATGATAACGTCATTTGTGAATTTTTCTTTCTTGTCTTGTTTTTTTGTTCATTTCTTTTTCCTGAAAATTAACCATTTCCAAGTGGGGTTTTTTTGTGTTTTTTGTTTTTTTTGGTCTAAAATCATTTAGTGAATAGACATTAAATCAAAGACCACCACCACGCGCTCACACAAACAGACAAACGCACACAGACACACGCACAGACACGCACACATACAAACTAACACAAGCAGACACACAGACAGACAAACATACACACATACTCACACACACAGACACACGCACACACGCACACACACAACACAAAGCACACACATTCACATACACACACAAACACACACACATACACACAAAACACACACACACACACATACAAACAAACACACACTTATACACACACATTCACATACATACACAAACACACACACATACAAGAGTATTTCAAACGAGGATTGAAAATGTATATTCCACGAAACGAATTCTTCAAATGGGTATCCCTCAGGGATCCGTTATAGCTCCCCTTCTTTTCATGATATTAATGCATGACTTACCCAGTAAAGTATCTAAGCATGTAGTTTTAGCTCAATATGCTGACGATTTATGCATGTGGATGCAGGTAAATATGAAAAGAAAAACTCCTTTGCGCTGTATTAATTATACACGCAAATGTTATCAATTAGAACTTGATAAAATAGCACGATACATGGTAGAAAATGGGTTACATCTATCCCTGGAAAAATCAAAAATAGTTTTATTTAATAATGGAGCTAACCCAGTAAATATTCCCACTTTTAAACTGGGAGATACTCTTCTTCAGTTTAATGAGTCAATTATATTCTTAGGAGTTTTTCTTAAGGCAAAATTATCTTGGAATCAACATATTGAATACTTATTAACCAAAGCTCAAAAAAGTTTAAATTTCTTAAAAATAGTTCGCAAACAGGCATGGGGTCAAGATTCATCAACACTTGTTCATCTTTGTAAATCGCTTGTTAGATCTAAATTAACCTATGCCCAAGAAATCTTCTTCAGTGCACCGAAACACTTACTAAAAAAACTGCAGAGCATAGATTGTAAAGGTTTCAAACTTGCACTGGGTCTTCCAATGCATGCTTCCTGTCTTCGCACATATAATGAAATCAAACTGTTGCCACTTGATGAGCAAAGGAAAGTCGCTTCTACTAAATTTTTGTTAAGACACACCACCGTAGAAAACATCTCCGAAACAGAAATTAAGCTGAGATCAGATACCGACTTTCCAAAAAGAGCTAAATCAATATCTTCACAGGTCACTCTTGCAACATACACATCTGACGTCATGAAAGGCTCAGGAATTGATCTACACGTAGATCCTGTATCTATAAAACCTTCCTTTTCGCCAGTACCCAGTTGGGAACTCCAAAGAGCACAATTTGACGTAGACCACACTAATTTAAAAAAAGGAGACAATATAAACTTACTGGCAAGTCAGGTTAAATGTCATATAGACGACTTATATTCCGATCATTTGAAAATTTACTCTGATGGATCAGTAATTGAAAGAAAAGCAGGCTCAGCGTTTTTAATACCTGCTCTCAAAATTGAAAAATCTTTCTACATAGGACTTGATAAATCTGTCTTTACAGCTGAACTCTTTGCAATATTAATGGCTTTAAACTTTCTGATGTCTTCCTAGGACAATTTTTCAAACACTTTTTTGCGTTGATTCAAAATCAGTACTTCAGGCTCTTGAATTATCAAAATTACAAACAAGATCAGAAATGATTCTGGGAATTAGTCACTTGATTCATAATTTATCTTTAAGAGGCACTGATATTACTTTCTGCTGGATACCTTCTCATAGTTCTTTTCGTTATAATGATAAAGTTGACAGGGCTGCCAAACGGGGAGCTAATAACTCACCAGATTCAAACAATATCCAGCTTTCTCTCTCGTTGCACGAGAATTACACTTTAGTAGACAACTACGTCTGGAAGCAGTTCCAATTAAAACAGAAAAAGTATGATAAATGTCACATGAACTTTGAAGTTAGCAAAATACTTAAGCAGCTTCATGCCAGCAGAATTATACAATCCCTTATGTATAGATGGAAACTTGATGCATTCAAAACAAAATACACCAAGAACATAGTGTGTCTGTGTGGAAAGAAGATAACACATAGTCATATTCTTTCTTGCGTTAAGGTAAAACGACATATTCCAACACTATCTATGAGTACAGTTTCTGATGTATTTGCCTCATCATCATTACTGTATGAATTTTTTGTTAGCCTGTCAAAAAGTCCTATAGCGAATTACCTTTAAAATGTTATTTCACTTGTTCACTGTTATGGTTAGTCAATTATTAGTTTTATTTTTTTCTTCATTTCTTCCAGATATTTACTAATTTTGTTTGTTAGTTGTTTGTTTAAATCGTTAATTATGGTAACATTATTTGTTAGTTTTACCTTCCCCTCTTCAAAACAGTTGTTTTCTGGATCATCTTTTCTCAAGTTCAAAATTGACAATTTTCAAATATTCTCTTCACTCCTCCTCTATCACCCCCCCCCCTTATTTTTTGTTTTTGTTGTTGTTTTTTTGGTCTAAAATCACTTTAGTGAATAGACATTAAATCAAAGACCACCACACACATACAAACAAACACACATACACACATATTCACATACACACACACAAACACACACACACATTCACATACACACACAGACACACACAGACACAAAGAAACACACACACAAACACACACACATAAACACACACAAACAAACACACACAAAAACACACACACATACACACACACAGAAACACACAGACAAACACACAGACACAGACAGAAATACACACACACACAGACAGACACACGCACACACACACAAACACACACACAGACACACTGACAGACACACACATTCACACACATACAAAAACACACACATACACACAAACACACACACAAACACACACACATACACACACACAGACACACATACACAAACACACACACAAACACACACAAACACAAACACACACTTAGACACAAATACACACACAGACAGACAGACAGACACACACACACACACACACACACACAAACACACACACAGACACA
>JAPXFY010000016.1:375987-380987 GCA_030674185.1 Monoplex corrugatus
AGTCCCGTGTTGTTAAGTCCCGTGTTGTTAAGTCCCGTGTTGTTAAGTCCCGTGTTGTTAAGTGAGTGTGAAATCTGTTAAAACAAAACTTGCCCCCCTCCCTCCCATTTCCCCATCCCCCCAATCCCTCCCTCCCCCCCCCCCCCCCCCATCTTGCTGGCTGTCTGACGACCCCAGACGGGCCCTAAACCATCCCTGACGCCCATTGTACAGGTGAACACAGTAACAAGGTCGTTTGTGTGGAGACGGAAATAAACCCTATCAATTCAAACTGCACCTTTGTAGGTTAAAGAGGAGAAAGAAGAAGAAAGGGGGGTCGGAGAAGGAGGGGGAGAAGTGATGAAATGGGTGAGGTGAAGGTATTTGTACTGTATACAATGCAGCGACAACGAACGCCAAGTTATCTGCGCCAGTTGCCAGACGGTAGATGAGCTGGCAAAAAGAGCAGCCCAGACGGACCAACCAGACAACAGTGACAGTTACAGTGACAGAGGCAGCACCATCAGACCACCCCTTAAGCCACGGACATAAAGGGACGACTACCACCTGCTGTCCACACAGCAGCAAGTGGTCTTGATGAGGTCCTAACCGTTCACACCCCTATCAACATCCATATTAACAGCAAGTTCACACTGACGCCATCAAAAACGTGTCCCTGCAGCGAAGAAGACCAGAAAGCTGAACACACACAGACTACAGAAATGTCGCCTCTGTCAGGTGGAATGACACATGACCGACATACATCTCCTCTCGCTGTCAAGCTCCATGCCATCTAGCAGGAACAAGAAGAAAAAAAAAAAGACGGCCATATTCATGGCCACATAAGGCCTGGCCACATTCATGGCCTCATAAGGTCTGGCCATATTCATGGCCCCATAAGGCCAGGCCACATTCATGGCCATATAAGGCCAGGCCACATTCATGGTCAGATAAGGCTTGGCAACATTCATGGTCAGATAAAGCCTGGCCACATTCATGGTCAGATAAGGCTGGCAACATTCATGGTCAGATAAAGCCTGGCCACATTCACGGCCAGATAAATCCTGGCAACATTCATGGCCAGATAAAGCCTGGCCACATTCACGGCCAGATAAATCCTGGCAACATTCACGGCCAGATAAATCCTGGCAACATTCACGGCCAGATAAATCCTGGCAACATTCACGGCCAGATAAATCCTGGCAACATTCACGGCCAGATAAATCCTGGCAACATTCACGGCCAGATAAATCCTGGCAACATTCACGGCCAGATAAATCCTGGCAACATTCACGGCCAGATAAATCCTGGCAACATTCATGGTCAGATAAAGCCTGGCACATTCACGGCCAGATAAAGCCTGGCAACATTCACGGCCAGATAAATCCTGGCAACATTCACGGCCAGATAAATCCTGGCAACATTCACGGCCAGATAAGGCTGGCCACATTCATGGTCAGATAAAGCCTGGCCACATTCATGGTCAGATAAGCCTGGCCACATTCATGGTCAGATAAGGCTGGCCACATTCATGGTCAGATAAAGCCTGGCCACATTCATGGTCAGATAAAGCCTGGCCACATTCATGGCCAGATGAAGGCCTGCCACATTCATGACCAGATAAGGTCTGGCACATTCATGGCCAATAAGGCTGGCCACATTCATGTCAGAGAAGGCCCTGGCCACATTCATGGTCAGATAAGGTCTGGCCACATTCATGGCCAATAAGGCTGGCCACATTCATGCCCAGAAAAGCCTGGCCACATTCATGGTCCAGATAAGGGCCTGGCCACATTCATGATCAGATAAGGTCTGGCAATCATGTCAGTGAGGCCTCGGCCACATTCATGTCCAGAGAAGGCCTGGACCACATTCATGGTCCAGAGAAGGCCTGACCACATTCATGTCCAATAAGGTCTGGCCACATTCATGGCCAGCAAAGGCCTGGCCACATTGATGTCCAGAAAGGCCATGGCCACATTCATGGTCAGATAAGGCCTGGCCACATTCATGGTCAATAAGGCCTGGCCACATTCATCGCAGATAAGGTCTGGCCACATTCATGGACCAGATAAGGCCTGGCCACATTCATGCCAATAAAGTCCTGGCCACATTTCATGACCAGATAAGGCCTGGCCACATTCATGGCCAATAAGGTCTGGCCACATTCATGACCAGATAAGGCCTTGACCACATTCATGACCAGATAAGGCCTGGCCACATTCATCGCCAGATAAGGTCCTGGCCACATTATCGCCAGATAAAGGCTGGCCACATTCATGGCCACATAAGGCCAGGCCACATTCATGGCCAATAAGCCTGGCCACATTCATGTCAGATAAGGCCTGACCACATTCATGGCCAATAGAGGCCGGGACCACATTCATGTCAGATAAGGTCTGGCCACATTCATGATCAGATGAAGGCCTGGCCACATTCATGGCCAGATAAGGTCTGGCCACATTCATGCCAGATAAGGTCTGGCCACATTCATGGCAGATAAGGCCTGGCCACATTCATGGCCACATAAGGCCTGGCCACATTTCATGGCCAGAGAAGGCCTGGCCACATTCATGGTCCAGATAATGCTGGCCACATTTTGCCACATAAGGCCTGACCACATTCATGGCCACATAAGGCCTGGCCATATTGACAGGGGAAGAAGGGCGGAGAATGGAAGTCAAAGATCAAGTCAGGATGACTGACAGTCAGTCTGTCCTTCTTCCTCAGATTCAAACTCAGGCTCACATGCTGGTAAATGAAATGGACCACAAAAACCTCGGGCTACATTTTTCAATTACTATACATTCGTTTCTGCATCCATAAGGGGTTAAACCACAAAACACGTGCGTCTGTGTTCCGAAAGAGTTAAAGTATAAAATGTGTTTTTGTATTCCTACATGTTAAGCGTTAAATTACAACATGAGCTTCTGCATTCCTAAAGGGTTAAACTGCAACACGTACTTCTGTATCACCAATGGATTAAACAATAAAGCACGTACTTCTGTGTTCATGAAGGGTTAAACTAGAACATGTGCTTCTGTATCCATAAAGGGTTAAACTAGAACATGTACTTCTGTATCCATAAAGGATTAAACTAGAACATGTACTTCTGTATCCATAAAGGGTTAAACTAGAACATGTACTTCTGTATTCATAAAGGGTTAACTAGAACATGTACTTCTGTATTCATAAAGGGTTAAACTAGAACATGTACTTCTGTATCCATAAAGGGTTAAACTAGAACATGTACTTCTGTATCCATAAAGGGTTAAACTAGAACACGTACTTCTGTATCCATAAAGGGTTAAACTAGAACATGTACTTCTGTATCCATAAAGGGTTAAACTAGAACATGTACTTCTGTATCCATAAAGGGTTAAACTAGAACATGTACTTCTGTATCCATAAAGGGTTAAACTAGAACATGTACTTCTGTATCCATAAAGGGTTAAACTAGAACATGTACTTCTGTATCCATAAAGGGTTAAACTAGAACACGTACTTCTGTATCCATAAAGGGTTAAACTAGAACACGTACTTCTGTATCCATAAAGGGTTAAACTAGAACACGTACTTCTGTATCCATAAAGGGTTAAACTAGAACACGTACTTCTGTATCCATAAAGGGTTAAACTAGAACATGTACTTCTGTATCCATAAAGGGTTAAACTAGAACACGTACTTCTGTATCCATAAATGGTTAAACTAGAACATGTACTTCTGTATCCATAAAGGGTTAAACTAGAACATGTACTTCTGTATCCATAAAGGGTTAAACTAGAACATGTATTTCTGTATCCATAAAGGGTTAAACTAGAACATGTACTTCTGTATCCATAAAGGGTTAAACTAGAACATGTACTTCTGTATCCATAAAGGGTTAAACTAGAACATGTACTTCTGTATCCATAAAGGGTTAAACTAGAACATGTACTTCTGTATCCATAAAGGATTAAACTAGAACATGTACTTCTCTATCCATAAAGGGTTAAACTAGAACATGGAGAGGGAGAGAGAGAGAGAGAGGGAGACAGAGAGAGAGAGAGAGAGAGAGACAGAGGGAAAGAGAGAGGGGAGAGGGAGAGAGACACAGAGAGACACACAGACGGAAAGAGAGAAGGACAGAGAGAGAGAGAGATAGGAGAGGGAGAGAGAGGGAAAGGGGGAGTGAGAGAGAAGAGGGAGAGAGAGAGAGGGACAGAGAAGAGAAAGAGGAGAAAGAGAGAAAGAGAGAGAAAAGAGAGAGACAGACAAGAGAGAGGGAGAAAAGAGAGAGAGAAAGAGAGAGACGATGCGAGCGTGGAGAGAGAGAGGAGAGAAAGAGAAGGAGACAGAGAGAAAGAGAGAGAGAGAGAGAGAGAGAGAGGAGTGAGGGGAGAGAGAGAGAGAGAAAAGAAAAGGTCAGAAGAAAGAAAGAAGACAGACAGAAAAAACGAACAGAAGAACATGTCAACAAGACAGGCAAAAACGTTCAGCCAGCGGGCTTTGTAAACGTATACCAAAAACACAACAATGATAATGCACAACACTTGCACCAAAGTAAGGTCAGCACGAAAAGAGAAAAAGATTAAGAGAGGACAGAACAGAGAAAAAAAAAAAGCAGAAAGAAAGACAAAAAAGAGAGAAAGAAAAAAAAAGAAAGAGAAAGAAAAAACAGACAGAAAGAAGGACAGAAAGCAGACAGAAAAAGGACAAAAGACAGACAGAAAGACAGACAGAAAGAAGACAGAAAGGACAGAAAGACAGACAGAAAGACAGACAGAAAGACAGACAGAAAGAAGGGCAGAAGAAGAAGAAGACAGAAACCACAAGACAGAAGGACGAAAAGAGACAGACGAGAAAAATGCAGAAAGAAAAAGAAGGACTAAACAGAAAGGAGAGAAATGAACGACGACAGAAGAAAGACAGACAGAAAGAGCAGGAAGACAGAAGAGAGACAGAAAAACAAGACGAACACAGAAAAAAGGACAGAAAAAATGCAGAAAGAAAAAAGAAAGTAAACAGAAAGGAAGAGAAAA
>JAPXFY010000016.1:385987-403487 GCA_030674185.1 Monoplex corrugatus
ATGTACATGTTCAAAACAGATTCAGTGCTCTGGAAGACGTTGGTGACAGTGAGGAACAATGGACAAAGTTGAGAAATTCGATAAATGAAGCTTGTGAGGAAATCCCTAAGGCAGATAGAAAAGCAAAAAAGAGCTGGATGACTAATGAAATTTTGGGCTTGATGGAGGAAAGGAGGAAGGCAAAGAGAAACGAGGAGATATACAGAAGATAACAAGGAGATCAGGAATAGGTTGCAATAAGCTAAGGAAGCTTGGCTGAAAACAAAGTGCAAAGAAATGGAAGACCGACACAAAACAGATCCTCAGGGTATGTACAGACGAACTGAAGAAATTGTCCACAGGAGAAATACATGCACATCAACTGGTTGCTTGAAATCGAAAGATGGTACACTTATCATGGAAAAGGACAAAATATCAGACAGATGGGGAGATTACATTAAAGAAGGACAAAATATTAGACAGATGGGGAGATTACATTAAAGACCTTTTTGAGGATGACAGAAACGAAGAACACATAAAAAAGAACTTTGAAGGACCACCCATAATGAAAGATGAAGTTAGAGCGGCACTGAAAAAGATGAAACCAGGAAAAGCCCCAGGACCAGGCAACATTACTACAGAGATGATTGAAGCCCTGGAGGAATTTGGCATAGAAAAAATAACAGTCCTCCTAAATGAAATTTACGATACTGGAAAAATCCCCAAAGATATGTCAAAATCAATTTTCATTGCACTTCCAAAGAAGACAGGGGCTGTAGAATGCGAACTCCATCGCACAAGCAGTTTGATGAGTCATGTAACAAAAATCCTGTTAAGAATAATCATGATGAGGACAAGGAATAGAATCAAAAGAGAAATAGCAGAAGAACAGTGTAGATTTGTGGAAGGGAAAGGAACTATTAATGCCATATACATCCTAAGAACTATCATAGAGAGGTCAATTGAGATGAATAAGGATTTGTATAAAAAAATTTATGCTTTGTTGACTACACCAAGGCTTTCGATCGGGAAAGACATGATGAATTGATCAACCAACTGGAGAGACTCAATGTTGATGGAAATGATCTACGAATAATCAGGAATATGTACTGGGAACAAACAGCTGCAATGAGAATAGAAAACTATGTAAGCTCTTTCAAAAACATCAAAAGAGGAGTTAGACAGGGTTGTGTTTTGTCACCAGATCTGTTTTCACTTTACAGCGAAAACATCATGAGAAACCTAGAAGAAGACCCTGGATTAAAGGTTGGAGGGAAAATGATAAACAACATTCGATACGCAGATGACACCGTGCTAATTGCAGAAAATGAAAGGGACCTACAAACCCTTGTGAATATACTACAAATAGAAAGCAAAGGTAAGGGGTTGGAACTAAACAGCAGGAAGACTGAAGTCATGGTGATCAGTAAAAAACATGAAATCCTCTCATGCAAAATAACAGCAAATGGCACAACCTTGACACAGGTTAATAAATTTAAATACCTGGGAACGATCATTTCATCAGACGGCAGATGCACATCAGAAATAGCCGGTAGAATCGGCCAAGCCAAAACAGCATTCAAGAAGTTGACAAGCATTCTTACCAACAAATGTCAATCAATTAACATCAGGAAGAGAGTTCTTGAATGTTATATAGAACCAATACTGTTGTACGGATGTGAGGCGTGGACAGTCAACAAGCAAAGCCAGAACAAGATTGAGGCAGCCGAGATGTGGTTTCTAAGAAGAATGTTGAGAGTTCCATGGACAAGAAAGGCAACATTTATAGGCTATTTTATGAGGAAGGGGGATTTGGAGCACCTGGTCACAACGGGAAAGCTGGAGGGAAGGAGAGCACCAGGTAGACCCAGGCAGAAAATGCTGGACGGACTTACAGAGTGGCTGGGGACGAGGAGGGTGGGGGAGATGCTAGGGGCAACGAGAGATAGAGACAGATGGAAGTCCATGATCGCCAACGCCATGCGGCAGGGCACCTGATGATGATGATGACCAGGGCATATGGAACTGATTCCGAGCGCGGAGACGCCATCTTCAAGAACTGAAACTGACACTAAGTTTACCGCCCGATAAGGTGGACAGTCGTTGAAAACGTGGATACCATTTGAAAGAAAATGGGGAACGCCACGAACAGAACAAGGGTGCAGGGTGCGGGGTGCAGGGTGGGGGTGGCAGAGGGTGAGTGGGGGGTGCAGGGTGGGGGGTGCAGGGTGCGGGGTGCAGAGTGGGGGTGCAGGGTGGGGGTGCAGGGTGCAGGGTGGGGGTGCAGGATGCAGGGTGGGGGGTGCAGGGTGCGAGTGGGGGGGTGCAGGGTGGGGGGTGCATGGTGGGGGGTGCAGGGTGGGGTGGGGGGGGGCAGGACGGAGAGGAGCGGGTGTTTGGACTGCAGAAAGGTGGAGGAAGGGATGTTTTGATTACAGAGGGATGGAGGAGTTTTTGGAACACAAACCTGCGCAGAACAAACTACATTTATATAAATAACAAACCCCAAAATGGATGTGTCTGACTTGAACACGAATTCTGATTCGTCAACCGTAGAACAGGAAGTCGTTAGTTTTTGACCCGAAGATCTTATTCAACTAAGAATAACACAAATCCGCAATCAAATGGCATTACATTAAACAGTTTTAACATCAAATGGGACAGGTGGGAAGGGAGGGAAGGGAGGGAAGGGAGGGGGGTGCAGATTTATCAGTCGTGGATTACGTGCCCACAACCGTGATTAGTGGCAGTGTGATGATCAGGGGACGCTGTGCAACAATGACGTTAACAAAGATCAAGGAAACACACACGATTAGACAGACAGATAGATGAACAGACAGACAGACGTGGAAACAGCAAGGACCAGATTGACACCTTTCATTTCTCTCACCACCTGCCTTTCTTCCTCTCCCACTTTCTCGCTCTCTCTTTCTGTCTTTCTCTATCTCTGTCTCTTCCTGTCCCCTCTTTCTGTCTTTCTCTGTCTGTCTCTGTCTCTTCCTGTCCTCTCTTTCTCTGTCTCTTCCTGTCCCCTCTTTCTGTCTTTCTCTGTCTGTCTCTGTCTCTGTCTCTTCCTGTCCCCTCTTTCTCTGTCTCTCTCTGTCTCTCTCTTTCTCTTGTCTGTCTCTGTCTTCTCCTGTCCCCTCTTTCTCTGCCTCTGTCTCTGTCTCTTTCTGTCCCCTCTTTCTCTGCCTCTCTCTGTCTCTGTCTCTTCCTGTTCCCTCTTTCTCTGTCTCTGTCTCTTCCTGTCCCCTCTTTCTCTGTCTCTCTCTGTCTCTCTCTTTCTCTGTCTGTCTCTGTCCCTTTCTCTTCCTGTCCCTTCTTTCTCTCTCTCTCTGTCTGTCTCTGTCTCTTCCTGTCCCCTCTTTCTTTGTCTCTCTCTGTCTCTGTCTCTTCCTGTCCCTTCTTTCTCTGTCTGTCTCTGTCTGTCTCTTCCTGTTCCCTCTTTCTCTGTCTGTCTCTGTCCTCTGTCTCTTCCTGTCCCCTCTTTCTCTGTCTCTGTCTCTGTCTCTTCCTGTCCAATCTTTCTCTGTCTCTTCTGTCTCTGTCTCTTCCTGTCCTCTCTTTCTCTGTCTTTCTCTGTCTCTTCCTGTCCCCTATTTCTCTGTCTGTCTCTGTCTCTTCCTGTTCACTCTTTCTCTGTCTCTGTCTCTTCCTGTCCTCTCTTTCTCTGTCTCTCTCTGTCTCTGTCTCTTCCAGTCCTCTCTTTCTCTGTCTCTCTCTGTCTCTGTCTTTCCTGTCCCCTCTTTCTCTGTCTCTCTCTGTCTCTGTCTCTTCCTGTCCCGTCTTTCTCTGTCTGTCTCTGTCTCTGTCTCTTCCTGTCCTCTCTTTCTCTGTCTGTCTCTGTCTCTTCCTGTCCACTCTTTCTCTGTCTCTCTCTGTCTCTGTCTCTTCCTGTCCCCTCTTTCTCTGTCTCTGTCTCTGTCTCTGTCTCTTCCTGTCCACTCTTTCTCTGTCTGTCTCTGTCTCTTCCTGTCCTCTCTTTCTCTGTCTGTCTCTGTCTCTTCCTGTCCCCTCTTTCTCTGTCTGTCTCTGTCTCTGTTTTCCTGTCCACTCTTTCTCTGTCTTCTCTGTCTCTGTCTCTTCCTGTCCTCTCTTTCTCTGTCTGTCCTGTCTCTGTCTCTTCCTGTCCCCTCTTTCTCTGTCTGTCTCTGTCTCTTCCTGTCCTTCTCTTTCTCTGTCTGTCTCTGTCTCTTCCTGTCCCCTCTTTCTCTGTCTGTCTCTGTCTCTTCCTGTCCCCTCTTCTCTGTCTGTCTCTGTCTCTTCCTGTCCTCTCTTTCTCTGTCTCTGTCTCTGTCTCTTCCTGTCCCCTCTTTCTCTGTCTGTCTCTGTCTCTGTCTCTTCCTGTCCTCTCTTTCTCTGTCTTTCTCTGTCTCTCTCTTCCTTCCTTCTCTTTCTCTGTCTGTCTCTGTCTCTTCCTGTCCACTCTTTCTCTGTCTGTCTCTGTCTCTTACCTGTCCTCTCTTTCTCTGTCTCTCTCTGTCTCTGTCTCTTTCTGTCCCTCTTCTCTCTTCTCTGTCTCTGTCTCTTCCTGTCCACTCTTTCTCCTGTCTGTCTCTGTCTCTTCTCTGTTTCCTCTCTTGTCTCTTCTGTCCCCCTTTCTTCTTCTGTCCCCTCTTTCCCCTGTCTGTCTCTGTCTCTGTCTCTTCCTGTCCTCTCTTTCTCTGTCTCTCTCTGTCTCTCTCTTCCTGTCCCCTTCTTTCTGTCTTTCTCTGTCCTGTCTCTTCCTGTCCTCTCTTTCTCTGTCTCTCTCCTGTCTCTTCCTGTCCTTTCTTTCTCTGTCTCTCTGTCTCTGTCCTTCTGTCCCCTTTCCTGTCTCGTCTCTCGTCCCCTCTTTCTCTGTCTTCTGTCTCTCTCTTCCTGTCCCCTCTTCTCTTTCTCTGTCTCTGTCTCTTCTCCTCTCTTGTCTACTGTCTCTGTCCTGTCTCCCTCTTTCTCTGTCTGTCTCTGTCTCTGTCTCTTCCTGTCCCCTCTTTCTCTGTCTCTGTCTCTTCCTGTCCCCTCTTTCTTGTCTTTCTCCCGTCTCTTTCTTTTCTCTGTCCCTCTCTTCTCTATCTCTGTTCTCTCTCTGTCTCTGTCTCTTCCTGTCCTCTCTTTCTCTTCTCTGTCTCTGTCTCTTCCTGTCCCCTCTTTCTCTGTGTCTCCCTGTCTCTGTCTCTTCCTGTCCCTCTTCTCTGTCTCTGTCTCTGTCTCTCCTGTCCTCTTTCTCTCTGTCTCTGTCTCTCTCTTTCTCCTTGTTCTCTTCTGTCTCTGTCTCTTCCTCCCTCTCTTCTCTTCTCTGTCTCTTCCTGTCCCTCTTTCTCTGTCTCCTGTCCTGTCTCTTCCCGTCCCCTCTTTCTCTGTTCTCCCTGTCTCTGTCTCTTCCTGTCCCCTCTTTCTCTGTGTTCTCTGTCTCTGTCTCTGTCCTTCTGTCCCCTCTTTCTCTGTATCTCCCTGTCTCTGTCTCTTCTGTCCACCTCTTTCTCTGTGTCTCCCTGTCTCTGTCTCTTCCTGTCCCCTCTTTCTCTGTCTCTGTCTCTGTCTCTTCTGTCCCCTCTTTCTCTGTCTCTCTCTGTCTCTGTCTCTTCCTGTCCCCTCTTTCTCTGTCTCTCTCTGTCTCTGTCTCTGTCTCTTCCTGTCCCCTCTTTCTCTGTCTCTGTCTCTTTCTGTCCCCTCTTTCTCTGTATCTCCCTGTCTCTGTCTCTTCCTGTCCCCTCTTTCTCTGTGTCTCTCTGTCTCTGTCTCTTCCTGTCCCTCTTTCTCTGTCTGTCTCTGTCTCTGTCCTCTTCTCTTCCTGTCTCCTCTTCTCTGTCTCTCTCTGTCTCTGTCTTCTTCTCTTCTGTCCTCTCTTTCTCTGTCTCTCTCTGTCTCTGTCTCTTCCTGTCCTCTCTTTCTCTGTCTCTCTCTGTCTCTGTTCTTCCTGTCCTCTTTCTCTGTCCTCTCTTTCTCTGTCTTCGTCTCTTTCTCTGTCTCTTCCTGTCCTGTCTTTCTCTGTCCTTTTCTCTTTCTTCTTCTCTGTCTCTTCCTGTCCTCTCTTTCTCTGTCTCTCTCTGTCTCTGTCTCTTCCTGTCCCCTCTTTCTCTGTCTCTCTCTGTCTCTGTCTCTTCCTGTCCCTTCTTTCTCTGTCTCTCTCTGTCTCTGTCTCTTCCTGTCCCCTCTTTCTCTGTCTCTCTCTGTCTCTGTCTTTTCCCTGTCCCCTCTTTCTCTGTCTCTTCCTGTCCCCTCTTCTCCCCCCTCCTCGCCCATGTGTGTTTCCCTGAACCT
Organism: Monoplex corrugatus; assembly: GCA_030674185.1. Lineage (NCBI taxonomy): Eukaryota > Metazoa > Mollusca > Gastropoda > Littorinimorpha > Ranellidae > Monoplex > Monoplex corrugatus. The sequence continues at coordinate 392,210 of JAPXFY010000016.1, forward strand.
TTTTCTTAACGTCGTCATTGCTGACAGAGACAGAATCCCTCAGCAACTGGTGCAGACAGTCTTTCTTTCGTAGGTATTTCATTCTGGACTGATGGATCCACACTCCCCTCCCCCTCCCTCCCACTCCAGGCTACCCCAGGTGCAAACAGGAAGCCAGGGTAAGCTGAAGTGCCACACAGCATAACCACACTAAGGTGCAAGACTTTCATGTCGTAGTTTGAATGTCATTAACAATTTCAAAGTTTATGAATTAACATGGCGAAAAATCCAGGCAAGTGATTGATTTATTTTAAATAAGAAAAACCACAAAAATGGAATCAGAACGTGCATCTAATATAACAACACAAGCGTACACAAAAGACAGCACAGAGTAAATACACGTCGCTTAGCACAATAAAGACAGTACGCTACCTTCCAAACGTGGCGTCCAGCAAGAGAAAATGGCAGACTATATATATATTACAGTTTTCTGTCAGACGTCAGACGTGTCATCATCATCATCATCATCATCATCATCATCATCATCATCATCATCATCACATCATCATCATCACATCATCACCATCATCACCATCATCATCATCATCATCATCATCATCATCATCATCATCATCATCATCATCATCATCCCCTGCCGCATGGCGTTGGCGATCATGGCCCTCTGTACGTATATATATTACAGTTTTCTGTCAGACGTGTCTTAAGTTTACAACTGCTTTAGACAGGGGAAATCTATCATCACATCATCATCATCATCATCATCATCTCCATCATCATCATCATCATCATCATCATCATCATCATCATCATCACCCCATCATCATCATCATCATCATCATCACTCATCGTCATCATCTCATCATCTCATCATCATCACATCATCATCTCTCGTCGTCTCTCGTCTCATCATCATCAATCATCATCATCACATCATCCATCCATCATCATCATCATCATCATCATCATCATCATCATCATCATCATCATCATCATCATCATCATCCATCATCTCAATCCCTCATCACATCATCATCATCATCACATCTCATCACCCTGCTGCATGGCCCTCTGTACAAATCTATCTTTTGTAGGGAAATAATAATTTTGTACCTCCATACGAATCTATCTTTTGTTTGTACGGAAATGATAATTTTATATTTTATTTCATATACTGCTTTTCTTAGGCTGGTTTTAGTTATAAAACTTTGCCAAGTCAAAGATCAGAAGTTACAGACTGGAACAATGGAAAATATCTCAGCAGTCATAAGCTTCACCCAGTCCAGCTTTGTTTAGCCATGACTGGCTGGCTGTGTCTTCAGATAGGGATTCCACATGCTGGTTCACATAATTATTGTGGACAGGTAAATGTGTCGTCTGTTGCTGGCAGTTTGTTGACACCTGTGCTGACCACTAATTGCTCCAGATTACCATTCAGGGTATGTTGGAACAAAACAACAACAACAACAACAACAACAACAACAAAACCACAAAACAAAGCTTGGTCAGTGTACCGAACAAAGACTGAACCAGGTTTTCTGAATTATATAAAGCTGATCTGTTACAAGAAATAAACGAAACACAAAACAGAAAACCAAGCAAGCAAGCAGCCAACCAACCAACCAACTAACCAACCAACCAACCAACCAACCAACCAACCAACCAACCAACCAACCAACCAACCAACCAACAACCAACCAACCAACCAACCAACCAACCAACCAACCAATCAACCAACCAACCAACCAACCAACCAACCAACCAACCAACCAACCAACCAACCAACCAACCAACCAAGAAACTAATCGAAACACACAATCACGCAAGTAACCAACCAACCAACCAACAACCAACCAACCAACCAACCAACCAACCAACCAACCAACCAACCAACCAACCAACAACTAACCAACCAACCAACCAACCAACCAACCAACCAACAACCAACCAACCAACCAACAACCAACCAACCAACCAACCAACCAACAACCCAACCAACCAACCAACAACCAACCAATCAACCAACCAACAACCAACCAACCAACCAACCAACCAACAACCAACCAACCAACCACAACCAATCAACCAACCAACCAACCAATCAACCAACCACAACCAACCAACCAACCAACCAACCAACCAACCAACCAACCAACCAACCAACCAACTCAACCAACCAACCAACCAACAACCAACCAACCAACCAACCAACCAACCAACTAACCAACCAACCAATCAACCAACCAACCAACCAACCAACCAACCAACCAACCAACTAACCAACCAATCAACCAACCAACCAACCAACCAACTAACCAACCAATCAACCAACCAACCAACTAACCAACCAATCAACCAACCAACCAACCAACCAACCAACCAACCAACCAACCAACCAACTAACCAACCAATCAACCAACCAACCAACCAACCAACTAACCAACCAATCAACCAACCAACCAACCAACCAACCAACCAACCAACCAACCAACCAACCAACCAACCAACCAACCAACCAACCAACCAACCAACCAACAACCAACCAACCAATCAACCAAACCAACCAACCAACAAACTAATCGAAACACACAATCACGCAACCAACCAACCAACCAACCAACCAACCAACCAACCAACCAACCAACCAACCAATCAACCAACCAACCAACCAACCAACCAACCAATCAACAAACTAATCGAAACACACAATCACACAAGTAACCAACCAACCAACCAACCAACCAACCAACCAACCAACCAACCAACCAACCAACCAACCAACCAATCAACCAACCAACCAACCAACCAACCAACCAATCAACAAACTAATCGAAACACACAATCACACAAGTAACCAACCAACCAACCAACCAACCAACCAACCAACCAACCAACCAACCAACCAACCAACCAACCAACCAACCAACCAACCAATCAACCAACCAACCAACCAACCAACCAACCAGCTTTCCTGTTGTGACTAGGTGCTCTAATTTCTCTTGCCTCTTGCTTGTCGTTTCCTAATCTCCGTCATTAATGTCCATTTTGTGTTTAGAATAAACAGAAGTTGGTAAAACGAAAATGCCAATAAAACTTGTCCATTCTGAGATGATAGCCTTGAAAATTAACTTCACTTTTCCCCTCATCTCTCCTATTCCTAAAGAAGAAGGAAAGAAATACTTGGGATGTTGTATAAAGGAGAATCATCATCACACACTTGTATATGACTAAGTGAACAATCAGTATAGACAATACAAGAACACTGACGACGTACATTTCGTATGCTTTGAAGTTCAGAGAACAAAAGACTCTAACATAAAATTCAGAACAACTGAATATGTCTCTGGAATGATTCCAGTTAACAGTGCACTATTTCCGAGAGAAACGGTCAGAAGTTCATTTAATTAACGGAACAATTAAATGCGAACACCTCATGTCAGCCATTCTTTTCCCCCTACTGCCCTGTTGTATGTGGTTCGTTGGCCTTACAATTCCACTTCTGTTTGTCTCTCTGTCTCTTTCTGTCTGTCTTCTATGTTTCTGTCTGTCTCTGTCTCTCTGTCTGTCTCTGTCTCTCTGTTTCTGTCTGTCGCTGACTGTCTCTGTCTCTATTTCTATGTTTCGGTCTGTCTGTCCGTCTCTGTCTCTGTTTGTCTGTCTCTGTCTCTCTGCTTTGTCTGTCAATCTCTGTCTGTGTCTGTCTTCTGTCTGTGTCTGTCTCGGTCTCTGTCTCTCTCTGTTTCTTCTGTCTGTCTGTCTGTCTGTCTGTCTGTCTGTCTGTCTGTCTCTCTCTCCGTGTGATGGTACATAACTGAGTGGTTACAACACTTCTTCTTTCTTTCTTTCTTTCATCTGCCGCTGGTGCCCTTCGGCGTCGCGGGGAGACACAGACGTCTGTCTGCAGCAAGGCGGGAGGCTTGATAGAGTGACAGGTCATGGGCTCGCAGGGTGTCAGCCACGGAGTCGCTCCATCGTCTCCGTGGTCTACCTCTGGCTTTCCAGCCAGTGTATCTGGTGGTGTATGCCCGTAGGGCCGGTTGGTCGGGCGGCATTCTGGTGAGGTGACCAAACCACCTGATCCTTTGTTGTTCGACATGGTGGAGAATTGGTGTTAGTCCGACCATGTTTCTGATCACCTCATTCTTGATCTTGTCGCGTCTGGTCTTGTTGACAGCTTTTCTCAGGCAGCGCATTTCACATGTGACCAATTTTCTCTCTAAGGCTTTTGTTATGGCCCATGTCTGACACTGGTATGTGAGTGTTGGAACGAAGATGGCGTTGATGAGTTTTGCCTTGGTGCTCATTGGGATGCTGGGATGTTTCAGAAGGGGGGCGAGTTGGTAACTGACTGCGTTCGCTTTCTGGCATCTTGTTTCTATCTCTATGTCCAATTTTCCATCTTCAGTGAAGAGGCTGCCAAGGTATTTAAATTCTTTGGTCTGTTTCAGCTGGGTGCCGTTGATGTTGATGTCCAGCTTTCCTGGATTTCTGCTGACAGACATAACTTCTGTTTTGTTGATACTGATCTTCATATCATACTTCTCGCAGCTTGTGTTGAGTTGGTCTGTGTGTTCTTGAAGAGCTGCTTTGTTCTGATTCATCAAGGACTGGTCGTCAGCAAATAATAGTTCGTTCAGGGCCTCCAGATCTGGATTGGCTTCCTTTGTAATCTGGTCCATGTAGATCACGAAGAGAAGGGGAGAGAGTACGCAGCCTTGCCTGACCCCTGATGTAACCGGGAACCAGTCCGATGTTCCAGTGGCGGGGGATAGTAGGGGGAAAGGCGGGGGGGAGGCGGGGAGATTCCCCCTACTATCTCCCCGCCTTTCCCCCTACTATATCCCCAAGCAGTGTCCACGACCTACAGAAAACAGTAGTTACAACACTGGTCCTGTAAACCATGGATGGCGAGTTTGATCCACAGTGTGGGCTTCACTTTGTCTTCAGTTTACACATTCCGTGGACGACGGATGGATATAATAAATGTTTTTTTTTAATGCTAACGCTTCTTATGCTACGTTTCTACCCTGGTTAAAAGTCAGTTTTTGTTGTTCTACTTGATCCACAATGTCTCTGCCTCCGTTGTCCTCCATTCCCTTAGTCCCCCCCCCCGCCTTTCCCCTACTATCCCCGCCTTTCCCCCTACTATACCCTGCCTTTCCCCCTACTATCCCCCCGCCTTTCCCCCTACTATCTCCCCGCCTTTCCCCCTACTATCCCCCGCCTTTCCCCCTACTATCCCCCCGCCTTTCCCCCTACTATCCCCCCGCCTTTCCCCCTACTATCCCCCGCCTTTCCCCCTATTACTATCCCCCGCCTTTCCTCCTACTATCCCATTGCCTTTCCCCCTACTACCCCCCGCCTTTCCTCCTACTATGCCCCCGCCTTTCCCCTTCCTACCCCCCGCCTTTCCTCCTACTATGCCCCCGCCTTTCCCCCTACTATCCTCCCGCCTTTCCCCCTACTATCCTCCCGCCTTTCCCCCTACTATCCTCCCGCCTTTCCCCCTACTATCCCCCGCCTTTCCCCCTACTATCCTCCCGCCTTTCCCCCTACTATCCTCCCGCCTTTCCCCCTATTATCCCCCGCCTTTCCCCCTACTATCCTCCCGCCTTTCCCCCTACTATCCCCCGCTTTCCCCCTATTATCCTCCCGCATTTCCCCCTACTATCCCCCGCCTTTCACCCTACTATCCCCCCGCCTTTCACCCCTACTTTCCCATTGCCTTTCCCCCTACTATCCCCCGCTTTCCCCCTATTATCCTCCCGCCTTTCCCCTACTATCCCCCGCCTTTCCCCTACTATCCCCCGCCTTTCCCCTACTATCCCCCGCCTTTCCCCTACTATCCCCCGCCTTTCCCACTACTATCCCCCGCCTTTCCCCTACTATCCCCCGCCTTTCCCCTACTATCCCCCGCCTTTCCCCTACTATCCCCCTGCCTTTCCCATACTATCCCCCGCCTTTCCCCTACTATCCCCCGCCTCCCCCCGCCTTTCCCCCTACTATCCCCCGCCATTCCCCCTACTATCTCCCCGCCTTTCCCCCTACTATCCCCAGCCATTCCCCCTACTATCTCCCCGCCTTTCCCCCTACTATCCCCAGCCATTCCCCCTACTATCTCCCCGCCTTTCCCCCTACTATATCCCCAAGCAGTGTCCACGACCTACAGAAAACAGTAGGACCAAAACAGTAGGACGGACGGACGAATCAACTGATAATGTATTCACAAAACAGTAGGACACCAGCACGTCCCATAGGTCCACCCTTCACCTTGTGGTCATTCCTAACCCCCCCACCCCCCACCCCCTTCTGTGCCATTTGACAGGCAGAGAACAACTCACTAGGGAACTATCATCACCGCGGCAATTACACTTTGGTCACTGTCACGCCAAGGGAAGTAATCGGTCGATTGATGGCCGTTATGTCCCTTCAGGATGCTTGGTCATGCTGAGCTGTCGCTTTGTTATGCGGAGTGGTTCCGTATATATTATACACTATAGATAAGTTTTGTGGAGTTTTATGATCGTCGGAGAGAATGCATACCTAATTTATGCCACGCTTAGGTGCCATCAGCATGAGTATGCCAATGGAGTTGAAGATGGCAGTCACAAAGGTTTGATTTACTTGGTTTTCAGGAACTCCTTTACAACTATCCAGGAGAAAAATAAAAACAAATAAGCAAAACTAAACAGGACAGACAAGGACACAAATGAACAAACAAGGAAAGACAACAACAACAACAAACAAAAACAAACGACCAACCAAAGTAAACAATGTACCAATCAGACACCCAACCAAACAGCCAAACAACCTACCAGCCAACCAACCAACCAACCAACCAGCCAGGCAGCCAATCAACCAACCAACTATACAACCAGCCAATCAACCAACCAACAATACAACCAACCAACCAACCAACCAATCAACAAACTAATCGAAACACACAATCACACAAGTAACCAACCAACCAACCAACCAATCAACCAACCAACCAACCAACCAACCAACCAACCAACCAACCAACCAACCAACCAACCAACCAACCAACCAATCAACAAACTAATCGAAACACACAATCACACAAGTAATCAACCAACCAACCACCCAACCAACCAACCAACCAACCAACCAATCAACCAACTAACCAACCAACCAACCAACCAACCAACCAACCAACCAACCAATCAACCAACCAACCACCCAACCAACCAACCAACCAATCAACAAACTAATCGAAACACACAATCACACAAGTAACCAACCAACCAACCAACCAACCAACCAACCAACCAACCAACCAACCAACCAACCAACCAACCAACCAACCAACCAACCAACAAACTAATCAAAACACGCAATCACGCAAGTAACCAACCAACCAACCAACCAACCAACCAACCAACCAACCAACCAACCAACCAACCAACCAACCAACCAACCAACTAACCAACTGATCAATTACTCCACCAGCCAAGCAGCCAAACAAGCAAGTAACCAACCAGTCACCAACATGGTTCTGGCCATTGTCAATCATGCCAGCAAAGCAAACATTTAACCCTTTTGACTCCCTCACCCTATTCCTGCAGGAAGCTGGTGTATAGGGTGAAGGAGTCAAAGGGTTAAGTTTTTGCAATTGGTGGATATGCTGCGGGAGTCAAAGGGTTAAGTTTTTGCAATTGGTGTATAGGGTGAGCGAGTCAAAGGGTTAAACAGTCAGATACTAACGCCAGCAATGGGCAATGGGCATGGTGCCTGTGGCCCAGTGGATCAAACACCCGCCTGGCACGCCAAAAATCCCGGGATCAAATCCAGGAATCCAGGTAAGACTGGGAATTTTCCTCCCTGCCTCCTCCCCCGTCCACCCCATCCCATCCATCCACTAGACATAGAGTGATGGTCTGGGCGCTAGTCTTTCGGAAGAAGCGACAAACCGAGATCCAATGTGGAGCATGCACTTAGCCACGCACGTAAAAGACCCCAAGGTAATAAATGAGTTGGCCCAGGAAGAATCATATGGGAAATTCCCCTTTCACGGGTAAACCACAATACAGGTGTCCAGAAAGAAATGAGAAGCGCCGTACTGTGGCGAAGTGCTTTTCACCGTGGAGAATGACTTCCATCTCACTGGGAGAAAATCCATTATGACAACATGAAAAGAAAGAAAGAAGAAAGAAAGAGGACAAGATTCCAACCCATTGTAATCTAGTCTGAATATACAGCTAACAATCCAACCAACTGCCTACCAACCAATTCATTATCCAAACTAGAGCCAACCAACAACCCACCTGAGCAAACATTTTAAGATTTTTTTTTCTTAGAAGCTCCCGGATGTGGTCAGCAGGATGTCAGGGCGTCATTCTAGCATATGTCCACCTGGTGTAAGTCTGTCAACCGTCTGACGCCAGTTTATTTTTTGTCATCCCCCCCCCCTCAAGCACACAACCCATCCAAACAAACGAACAAACAAACAAACAAACGAACAAACAAACAAACGAACGAACAAACAAACGAACAAACCAAGAAATGAATGGAACAAACGAACAAAACAAACTAACAAGCAAGCAAGTAAACAAACAAACAAATAAACAAACAAACAAACGAATAAACAAACGAATGAACCGACGGATAAACAAAGAAACGAAAACAAACAAACAAACAAACAAACAAACAAACAAACAAAAAACAAACAAGCAAACAAACAAACATCTTCCACACCAACCCACCCAAAACAAAACCACAAATGAACAGACAAACGAAAAACGAGAAAAAAGAACAAAGAGAACAACAGATGCCACAGCCCACTAAATGACCTCCTTCTAATGTGACCCTAAGGCAAAACATGCAGTTTAAGTCACTAATTGCCGTGTCCTTGTCACCTTCAACCTGTAGTAGCACCCACACTTAGCAACACACATCAATGCCCCCCCCCCCCTACACCCCCACACCCACCCACTCATTGAAAACTGCAGGGAGCCAGCCCTAATTACACAGCCGTCTAATCAAGCGTCACGAACTACGTCTGAAAGTCCAGGTAAAGTAGACAGACCGTCATAGCCCCCAGACACCAAATGAAGGGTTGCCTCCCTTATAATGTGAGGAACAAACGGACAAAAACAGACGACACAGACCTTTCACACGATAGAAGAAACTTTGAACAAGACAGCACAAGAAAAAGAACGGAGGGGGGTAAGTGGAAAGAACCAAGATTTCTGTACATTTTGTAGAGTTGTGCTGCCATAGGGTTGGCAGAATCGGCCAAGCCAAAACAGCATTCAAGAAGATGACAAGCATTTTTACCAACAAATGCCTGTCAATTAACATCAGGAAGAGAGTTCTTGAATGTTATATAGAATCAATACTGTTGTACGGATGCGAGGTGTGGACAGTCAACAAGCAAAGCCAGAACAAGATTGAGGCAGCCGAGATGTGGTTCCTCAGAAGAATGTTGAGAGTTCCAAGGACAGCAAAGAAAAACAAACGAGACAGTCTTGATGGAGGCAGACACAAGTAGATCACTCATAAGGAAGATTAGGAAAAGACAGGCAACATTTATAGGCCATTTTATGAGGAAGGGGGATTTGGAGCACCTGGTCACAACGGGAAAGCTGGAGCACCGGGTAGACCCAGGGAGAGAATGCTGGACGGACTTGCAGAGTGGCTGGGGACGAGGAGGGTGGGGGAGATGCTAGGGGCAACGAGAGATAGAGACAGATGGAAGTCCATGATGGCCAACGCCATGCGGCAGGGCACCTGATGATGATGATGGTTGGACGACTCACTGTATATGTATAAGGATTCATTTCTCTCCGTGCTATCAAAGGTAGCAGGTACGACAAGTTTTACGCAGAAGTCAAAACCACCAACTGATCAGTTACTCCACCAGCCAAGCAGCCAACCAGTCACCAACCAGTCACCAACGTGGCTCTAGCCATTGTCAACGATGCCAGCAAAGCAAAAACTTACATTAACCCTTTTGACTTTCTCATCCTATTCACCAGCTTTCTGCATTGTCAACCATACTAGCAGAGCGAAAATGTAACCCTTTTTGACTCTCTCACCCTATCCACCAGCTTCCAGCATTGTCAACCATGCTAGCAAAGCAAAAATTTAACCCTTTTGAATCCCTCATCCTATCCACAAGCTTTCTGCAGGAAGCTGGTAGATAGGATGAGGGAGTCAAAGGGTTAAGTTTTTGCAGTAGGTCAACAGGCTGCGGGAGTCAAAGGGTTAAACAATGAGAAGAACCACTCCACGTCACCTGCTTGGAAAGTATAGGACGGACCTTTCTACCTTCCTATTGAAAGAAAGAACTTAACACTAACAACACAGCGCCCTGACAGCGTGTCCTGGGCTGATCCACCAACACCCAGCAGTCTGTCTGTCTCTACTTTCCATTGTGTGTTCTTTGGCTGTGTTGTCGTTTTTACAGGTTTCTGTTACATTTTCTTTGTTGTCCATGGAACTCTAAACATGGACAGCAAAGAAAACAAATGAGACAGTCTTGAAGGAGGCAGACACAAGTAGATCACTCATAAGGAAGATTAGGAAAAGACAAGCAACATTTATAGGCCATTTCATGAGGAAAGGGGATTTGGAGCACCTGGTCACAACGGGAAAGCTGGAGCGAAAGAGAGCACCAGGTAGACCAGGGAGAGAATGCTGGACGGACTTGCAGAGTGGCTGAAGACGAGGAGGGTGGAGGAGATGCTTGAGGCAACAAAAGATAGAGACAGATGGAAGTCCATGATCGCCAACGCCATGCGGAAGGGCACCTGATGATGATGATGATGATGTTTACATTTTGTGTTTTAAACCAGACTGTTTATTCTATCGAATATAAAGGTCTATTTTGCTTGCGTGTTTTGTCTGTCTGTCTGTCTGTCTGTGTCTCTGTCTGTCTATCTGTCTCTCTGTCTTTCTCTCTCCCTCTCTCTCCTTCTTTCGCGCACTTACACGTGTCTGTACGGATGTGTGTGCACATGCACGCATTCACACGTGTAATGATATTTTTGTGTGAATTCACGGAAACATGCGGCCACGAGGACAAGCGAAACAACAGACAAACACATAAATAAAAAAGCAACACATACAAAACAAACAAATACATCAACAGCACCATTACCATCACCATCCCCACCGATAGCAACAACTGTTACAACAACCATCATCACCACCACCTCCACCACCACCACCAACAGCAGCAGTAGCAACAAAGCCACCATCATCACACCACTATTAACAACAACAGCAGCAGCAGCAGCAGTAACACCACCACCAACAC
>JAPXFY010000016.1:448487-450987 GCA_030674185.1 Monoplex corrugatus
CATTTTGTGCCTTGCTGGTCCATTAACCTGTATATGTTCTATAGATCCTTTCCTTCCTTTCATTTTGTGCCTTGCTGGTCCATTAACCTGTATATGTTCTATAGATCCTTACCTTCCTTTCATTTTGTGCCTTGCTGGTCCATTAACCTGTATATGTTCTATAGATCCTTACCTTCCTTTCATTTTGTGCCTTGCTGGTCCATTAACCTGTATATGTTCTATAGATCCTTACCTTCCTTTCATTTTGTGCCTTGCTGGTCCATTAACCTGTATATGTTCTATAGATCCTTACCTTCCTTTCATTTTGTGCCTTGCTGGTCCATTAACCTGTATTTGTTCTATATGTGATAGGTCGCGTGGTTAAGGGGGGTAAGGTGATTAGGTTGATATTGATGAATCGCAGCGCCAGGTGAGATGGATGAGTGGGTTAAGGGGTTTGGTGATGATTGCTGTGGTGGTCCTTTGAATCCAGAGCAGAAAGGGAAGTCTCTCAATCAAAAGACAAGTCCTCGTTTCGCTACTTGACTCTTTATTATTGAGAAAAGAAGACGAGGAAGGAGACAGGTAAGAAGGAGTCAAAGAAGACAGTGCCTGTAAGACACAAAATAGGTTTCATAAATACAATGACAAAGTACACATTTTGTGAAATACCAATGTCAATGTTCAAGAGTGAACCACTACATTCTAACAGAAGATGTCTACATTTACAAACAAAAGCACTAGCATTTGTAAACATGCAACAAATAATTGATAACAAAATGTTGTGTAAAGAACTACTACATTATACCAAAATATGTGGTGTCGATATTTACACTCTAAAGCACTAGCACTTGTAAACATGGAACAATTAATTGATGACAAAACATTGAGTAACCCTTTGATAAGTTGAGGGTAAACTACCATACTGCTTGTTCGATAGCCTTAGCATAGAGTAGACTTTCAATAATGTACTGGCAAAATAATGCACAGTCATATTAAGCTGTTCGGCCGCCATGGGCTGAGTTAGTTGTAACATAACATCTGAGTGGGCAGCTATTGGACAGTTAATATTCTGTAGTGATGACAGACATAGTATTTAACTATGTGAACTGTCATCACAAACATTGGGTCTACCTTATCGAATAGCAGTCAACACACTTGAGTCATCCATTAAATATTTGCTCCATGTAGTTATGTGTAATTCTATGTCTAGTGCTAGAGATAGTGATGATAAAATAGCATAGCATATTACTAGTTAAGCTATGTCATCAAAGCAACATTCTATATTAATAATGATTAGCAGTGGTGCTGAGCAGACAAGGGATACAACAATTGGATCAATTCACTGAGCACATGTTTCATCAACTACCATTATGTACACACATACAACATTATCAAGTATAAAATAGTGCACAATAATGCATTGCATCTTGGTAGCTTTCAGACAGTTAATATTCAGTGGTGATGACATAGTAGGCCTATTTGACAATGAGAACTATGTCATCACAAACAGCACCTAATCAAATAGCAGTCAGCAGTGTTGAGAGAACAACACACTTGAGTAATCTATTACCCATTATCTCTATGTGATTAAGTATAATTCTAGATCAAGTGCTAGAGACAATGATAACAAAATAGTATAGCATATTACTATTAAACCATGTCATCAAATCAGTGGTGCTGATCAGCTAAGGGATACACTAAACAGATCAATTAGCTGAGCACGTGTTTCATCAGTCATCATGTCAGTATGTAAAAATACAACCTTGTCAAGTATAAAATACTCTTCCTCTGCACAACAATGCCTTGTATCTTGGCTTTTGGCAGAATATGGTTGTCAATAGTCCTACAATAGCCACATGAAAATAGGGGCTAAATCTATAGTGGTTATTACATTTAAATCTCAGTTCCATCTTCACAATGGTGGCCGCCACGCTAAGTGCTACAGATCTTGTGAGATAGCACATCGTTTAGATCAAAACATACTTTCTCACTGTGCGAATTCTGCAAATCTAGTGCGGTACTCAATAGACTCGAGCTAGAATCTAAAGAAAAAGAGGCACTAAAGTCTAAGCTTACTGCAAATGACAAATTATAATAAAGTGATAAAAATCCAGAACTTACTACAGTAACACCGTGAAGTTGATCACCTGCTGTGAGATCAAGAGTGGTGGCAGGAAAGGGCACCTCTGGTAATACTGAGAGTGGCGGTGGAAAAGCACACGCTATGATGCGCCTTGTTAATTTGTACTCTGGGAACAGAGCATAATGGTCATATTTTCAAATCTCAAACCTTTCAGATGGCAAGGTCTGATTGGTTGTTCTCACCTAATTAATCAATCAACACTTAGTGTGTAGTTTTAACGCAGCGCGTCGGTACACACAAGTGAGACGCTGGTCATTGTCCGGCAGTTTCGCGAGTGGGTATGTGCTCGCTATCGAGCCACAAATACCTAAGGCGGTTGAGACAGACGCGCCCTGCGGTCATTGTCTGAGTGTTCCCGCCGGCAATTACACGGCG
>JAPXFY010000016.1:455987-460987 GCA_030674185.1 Monoplex corrugatus
ACATTGACATAAACATAAACATGAATATGAACATTGACATAAACATAAACATAAACATGAACATGAACATGAACAAGAACATGACATAAACATGAATATGAACATGACATAACATGAATATGAACATGACACAAACATGAATTTAACATACATAAACATGAATATGAACATGACATAAACATGAATATGAACATGACATAAACACGAATATGAGTATGACATAAACATGAATATGAACATGACACAAACACGAATATGAGTATGACATAAACATGAATATGAACATGACATAAACATGAATATGAACATGACAAAACATGAATATGAACATGACATAAACATGAATATGAACAAGGACATAAACATGAATATGAACAAGGACATAAACATGAATATGAACAAGGACATAAACATGAATATGAACATGGACATAAACATGAATATGAACAAGGACATAAACATGAATATGAACAAGGACATAAACATGAATATGAACATGACATAAACATGAATATGAACAAGGACATAAACATAACTATGAACATGAACAAGAACAATAATATGAACATGGACATAAACATGAATATGAACAAGGACATAAACATAACTATGAACATGAACAAGAACAATAATATGAACATGGACATAAACATGAATATGAACATGGACATAAACATGAATATGAACAAGGACATAAACATAACTATGAACAAGGACATAAACATAACTATGAACATGAACAAGAACAATAATATGAACATGGACATAAACATAAATATGAACATGAACATAAACAAGAATATGAACATGACATAAACATGAATATGAACATGACATAAACATGAATATGAACATGACATAAACATGAATATGAACATGACATAAACATGAATATGAACATGACATAAACATGAATATGAACATGACATAAACATGAATATGAACATGGACATAAACATGAATATGAACATGAATATGAACAAGAATATGAACATGACATAAACATGAATATGAACATGACATAAACATTAATATGAACATGACATAAACATGAATATGAACAAGGACATAAACATGAATATGAACATGACATAAACATGAATATGAACATGACATAAACAAGAATATGAACATGACATAAACATGAATATGAACATGACATAAACATGAATATGAACAAGGACATAAACATGAATATGAACATGACATGAACAAGAATATGAACATGACATAAACATGAATATGAACATGACATAAACATGACTATGAATATGAACATGAACAAGAATATGAACATGAACATAAACATGAATATGAACATGAACATAAACATGAATATGAACATGGACATAGACATGAATATGAACATGGACATAAACATGAATATGAACATGACATAAGCATGAATATGAACATGGACATAAACGTGAATATGAACGTGGACATAAACATGACATAAACATAACATGAATATGAACATGGACATAAACATGAATATGAACATGGACATAAACATGAACATGACATAAACATGAACATGAATTTGACATAAACATGAACATGACATAAACATGAATATGAATATGACATAAACATGAATATGAACATGACATAAACATGAATATGAACATGACATAAAGATAACATGACATAAACATGAACATAAACATGAATATGAACTTGACATAAACATAACATGACATAAACATAACATGACATAAACATGAACATGACATAAACATGAACATGACATAAACATGAACATGACATAAACATGAACATGACATAAACATGAATATGACATAAACATAACATGACATAAACATAACATGACATAAACATAACATGACATAAACATGAACATGACATAAACATAACATGACATAAACATGAACATGACATAAACATGAAAATGACATAAACATGAACATGACATAAACATGAACATGACATAAACATAACATGACATAAACATAACATGACATAAACATGAACATGACATAAACATAACATGACATAAACATAACATGACATAAACATAACATGCCATAAACATGAACATGACATAAACATGAACATGACATAAACATGAACATGACATAAACATGAACATGACATAAACATAACATGACATAAACATGAACATGACATAAACATAACATGACATAAACATGAACATGACATAAACATGAACATGACATAAACATAACATGACATAAACATGAACATGACATAAACATGAACATGACATAAACATGAACATGACATAAACGTGAATATGAACATGACATAATGATAACATGACATAAACATGAATATGAACATGACAAAGATAACATGACATAAACATAAACATGAACATAAACATGAATATGAACATGACATAAAGATAACATGACATAAACATGAACATAAACATGAATATGAACATGACATAAATATGAACATGAACATGACATAAACATGAATATGAACATGGACATAAACATGAATATGGAGTATAATTACATGAATATGAATCATAGCCCGCATCATGAAACGTGTCTATTTGGCTGTCCACCGGAACACTTCAATGGTTGTAGCTATGTCAGTGTAGTGTAATGTAGTGTAGCGTAGCGTAGCGTAGTGTAGTGTAGTGTAGTGTAGCGTAGAGTAGCGTAGTGTAGTGTAGTGTAGTGTAGTGTAGTGTAGTGTAGTGTAGTGTAGTGTAGTGTAGTGTAGTGTAAGTCTTGTTCTGACAGCTTCAAGTTGAAAACCCCGCCAGTACATAACGTGTGTTGTGCATGCAGAAACAGTTGGCGACATCATCGCTGACAGACCAGGCAGAGGACAAGCGCTAACAGAACTGCCTAAACTGCTGTGAACCGCTCTCGAACGAACGTAAACTTAAAACTGAAACTCACTCCCTGACACTGTCTAACAGCTGAGAGCAAGGTGAACTTTGGTGGAGAAGCGAAAAGGTCAACAGCCGTGAACACCATCCACTCCCGGACACTTATTCCCAGCTAACGTCTCTCTCTCTAACAAGACCTGGAGTTTGATCAACAGCGGGTTCATCGAACTCCGACAATTCCATATGCGCTCCACCCAAATCCCCAAGCAACGGTCTGGTATGCCGGCTGATAATGCAAAACAAAACAAAACAAAACAAAACAAAACAAAACAACAAAACAAAACAAAACAAAACAAAACCCTATGCGCTGGCAAGGTCTTGAAATGGGGAGGGAGGGGGGAGTAAAGGATCTATGAAACCACAAGGCTGACTGGCACCACCACACTTCCCCCACCCCCTCTGTGTGTGTGTGTGTGTGTGTGTGTGTGTGTGTGTGTGTGTGTGTGTGTGTGTGTGTGTGTGTGTGTGTGTGTATGTGTGTGTGTCTCTTGTATATCTATCACTATGTCTGTCTGTCTGTCTCTTGTATATCTCTCTCTATCTCTGTCTGTCTGTCTGTCTGTCTCTGTCTCTTGTATATCTCTCACTATGTCTATCCGTTTGTCTGTCTGTCTCTGTCTCTTGTATATCTCTCTCTATCACTGTGTCTGTCTCTGTCTCTTGTATATCTCTCTCTATCACTGTGTCTGTCTCTGTCTCTTGTATATCTCTCTCTATCACTGTGTCTGTCTCTGTCTCTTGTATATCTCTCTCTATCACTGTCTGTCTGTCTCTGTCTCTTGTATATCTCTCTCTATCACTGTGTCTGTCTCTGTCTCTTGTATATCTCTCACTATGTCTGTCCGTCTGTCTCTGTCTCTTGTATATCTCTCTCTATCACTGTCTGTCTCGTATATCTTTTTCTCTCTCTCATACATACACACCCACTCTCTCTCTCTCTCTCTCTCTCTTTTTTCTCTCTCTTTCTCTCTCCCTTTCATGGGTTTACGTGCAGGCTTAAATGATCATTCTTGATCTTCACCATCACATGGTACTTATGAATTGGAATTTATTCTGAGTGTGGAGACATCATCTTGAGAAACTGAAACTGAAACCAAAACCAAAACCAGAATGATGGCAACATTCAGACGGGCAGCCAGCAGGTCAGTGGACCTATGAAACACTAAGCTGACACCACCACAATGATGGCAACATTCAGACGGGCAGCCAGCAGGCCAGTTTTTAGTGTTGCGGACTGGGATTGAACTCCAGATATCAGATCTTGTGTCCACGGCTCTGTCCAGAGAACCAACCAACCTGTGTACAGGCAGTCAACAGGGTTAGTGTAAGGCAGCAGTGCTACCTCCCTGTAGAAAGCTGGTGGATAGGGTGATAGAATCAAAGGATTTACGCAGTGGGTGGATAGAGTGAGGGAGTCAAAGGGTTACTTTTTTGGAGTTGCTGGATAGGGTGCGGGAGTCAGAGGGTTAAGTTTTTGTAGTTGGTGGATAGGGTGAGGGAGTCAAAGGGTTAAGTTTTTACATTTGATGGATAGGGTGAGAGAGTCAAAGGTTAAGTTTTTGCAGTTGGTGGAAAGGGTAAGGGAGTCAAAGGGTTAAGTTTGTGTCAGTTGATGGATAGGGTGAGGGAGTCAAAGGGTTAAGTTTTTGCAGTTGGTGTAAAGGGTAAGGGAATCAAAGGGTTACGTTTGTGTCAGTTGGTGGATAGAGTCAAAGAGTTAAAGACGGGCATCAAACAGCCCCAGTCTTCACGCTGTGGGAAGGAACTGAACTCAAGATGTCAGATGTAGAAACTATGGCCCTTCCACACCAGACATGTGGACAGTAAGGGCAAAGTTAACATGTCAATGACTGGTTGACAGACAGAAGACAACAGACGTGTGGACAGTGAGGGCAAAGTTAACATGTCAATGACTGGTTGACAGACAGAAGACAACAGACGTGTGGACAGTGAGGGCAAAGTCAACATGTCAATGACTGGTTGACAGACAGAAGACAACAGACGTGTGGACAGTGAGGGCAAAGTCAAGGTGTCAATGATGACTGGTTGACAGACAACAGACGTGTGGACAGTGAGGACAAAGTCAAGGTGTCAATGATGACTGGTT
>JAPXFY010000016.1:465987-468487 GCA_030674185.1 Monoplex corrugatus
TGTCACCACTGAATATATTAACTTTTGTGTTGACACTGCCATTCCAGAAAAGAAAATGAAAGTGTATGCAAATTCAAAGCCATGGATAACAGGGGATATAGTTAAAGCATTAAAACATAAAAAAGAAGTCTTTGTGGAGGGGGACAAGGCAAAAAGCAGGGAAGCGCAAAAACAGCTTGATGGGGAAATTAAGAGAGGGAAGGAAGAGTACAAGAAAAAGGTGGAGAAGGACTTTGCTGGTAACAACATGAAGAAAGTTTGGAACAACATTAAACTGATGAGTGGGTATGCAAAGAAGGGACAAAGTGAGGCACAGACAGACCCTGCCAACAACAAAGACAGAGCCAATGAACTCAACAAGTTTTATTGTAGATTTGATAGTAAAGATTTTTCTTCTCATCATGAAAACATCCGTGAGAGATTTTCAACAGGCAAGAAAGACAATGACAGTAGCTTAGAGACAGACGAGAAGGAGGTGCGTCGTCTGTTAAAAGGTTGCAACCCTAGAAAGGCCCCTGGCTCGGACGGGGTTTCCCCCAAAGTTTTAAAACAGTGTGCCAATCAGCTGGCATATATCTTTACAGTAATCTTTAACCTTAGTTTCAGACTAGAAAAGGTCCTTGAATGCTGGAAGGCTTCTGCCATCATTCCAGTACCAAAGAAGCCTAGGGTCACGCAGATGAACGACTTGCGGCCCGTAGCCTTAACATCTACTATCATGAAGCTCTGTGAGAGAATAGTATTGAATAGGCTGTCTGTTCTTGTCTCTGATTTTGTTGACCCCTTACAATTTCCTTATAGAAGGAATAGAAGTGTTGAAGATGCTGTTTTGTATGTTTTAAATACTGTGTATAGTCACCTGGACAAACCTGGCAACTCTATTAGGCTGATGTTTTATGATTTTAGTAGTGCTTTTAATACCATCCAGCCACATCTCCTCATTGATAAAATGTCTAAAATGAACATCCCTCAAAATTTTATATCTTGGATTTTTGATTAGTTGACTTTTAGACCTCAATTTGTCAGACTGCCTATTGCATCTGCTTCATCTCATGTTCCCTTTGTTCTATCTGATGTGCTGTACACCAACACTGGTGCCCCCCAGGGAACTGTTCTTTCACCATTTTTGTTTACTTTGTATACTGCAGATGGAAGACAGAAGGATGAGTCATGCCCTTTAGTTAAATTTGTGGATGACACCAGTCAAGTTGGAATGATTTGTAAGAAAAATGATTTATTGTACAGAGAAGAGGTGAGACACTTTGTGAACTGGTGTGAAGAAAACTATCTGGAACTGAATGCATCTAAAACTAAGGAAATTGTTATTGACTTTACCAGAGCCAAGCCTGATGCCCCGGAGCCTGTGCGCATCAAGGGTGAGGAAGTGGAGAGAGTGGATGCGCACAGGTACCTGGGCATCGTCTTTGACAACAAGCTCTCTTTTTCAGAAAACACAGATTCTATCATTAAGAAGGTACAACCAAGACTCTATTGCCTTAGAAAACTTAGATCTTTTAGAGTAAACTCTGAAATTCTTTCTTCATTTTACAGATCTGCCATCAGCAGCTTGCTATTCTTTGGGGTTGTGTGCTGGGGTGGGAATGTGTCAGAGAGAGACAGGGAAAGGCTGGAGAAGATCATCAAAAAAGCTGGAAATGTGACAGGACAAAGACATGGGATGCTGGACATGGCCTACCACAAACGACTGACTGACAAGACAGTTAACATACTGAAAGACAAAACTCACCCACTTGTGGGCGAGTTTGACAAAAGACGAATTGACAGGAGTGGTAGGCTACGACAACCGACGACACGGACAACGAGATACAAAGATAGTTTCATACCCAAAGCCATATTATCTTTTAACAACGCTTATACTCGTAATTTTATTTGAAATCTTTATGCTTAACCTGCACTCTATTTTTACTATTTTAATGTTTATTGTGATAATTGGCACTTGGTCTATGTGAGAGCAGCGCGCTGTGATATGCGAGAGTATGTGATATTATAATGTATGTGATAATATTAATTGTTTGTTTTTAATGCCTTTATAATTTATAATGTATAATTTTATGTCTAATTTGTAATGTGATTGGCAACGTAATTTCCTTCGGGACAAATAAACTATCTTGTATCTTGTATCTTGTATCTTGTATCTTGTATCTTGTATCTTGTATCTTGTAATATATAGACATGGCTACCGTTCTACTGGTGATGTAACAGAGGGAGGGGGAGCAGTGATGGGGGAGAAAGAGACAGATAGGGAGGGAGAGAGAGAGAGAGGAAGAGACAGAGAGACAAAGAGACAGATAGATATACATACAAGCAGACACAGAGAGAAGACAGGGGGGAGGGAGGGAGAGAGAGACAGAGAGAGAGAGACAGAGAGAAAGAGAGCGAGAGACAGAGACAGAGACAGAGACAGAGACAGAGATAGCAATAGATAGATAGATAGATAGAGAGAGAGAAACAGACAGACAGACAGAGACAGAGATAGCAA
>JAPXFY010000016.1:493487-500987 GCA_030674185.1 Monoplex corrugatus
GAGATGCTGTCTCTTGCTTGGCTTTATAAGAAGACATTCCACCAGTAGTAGGCCTGATCTGACAATGCCTCCACGACGAAAATTGAGCGAGTTTGAGAGGGGACGAGCTGTTGCATGGTTCCAAGATGGTGTTCCCAAGCGAGAAGTGGCCAGGCGACTTCAGGTGTCCATCTCGGTCATTGTCAGACTGATTCAACGCTTCACAGCCACTGGGAGGGTCCATGAAAGACGCAGTTCTGGTCGACCGAAGAAGACAAACCCACGTGAAGATCGTCTCATTGAACGACAAGCCCTGCAGACAAGAACAGCCTCTTCCAGCATCATTCGAAGGCAGCTGAGGGTGGCTACTAACATCAACATCAGCCAGCAGACCATACGGAACCGCCTTCATGGGTTTAACCTCCGTTCTCGTCGCCCAGTTGTACGGCCACCCTTAACTCGAACCCATAGGGCAACACGCCGCGCCTTCTGCAGACGTCACGTGAGGTGGACACGTCAGCAATGGTCCCAGGTCCTGTTCAGTGATGAATCACGCTTCACCATGAACCACAACGACGGCCGACTGAGGATCTGGAGGCGCCCAGGGCAACGCTTTATTGACACCACTGTCCAAGAAAAGGTGGCCTTTGGTGGAGGTTCTGTAATGGTCTGGGGGGCCTTCAGCCTTCACCACAGAACACCCTTGTATCATGTACAGGGTAACCTGACTGGCCTCCGATACCGGGATGAGATCCTTCGACCGCTGGCTGTGCCTACACTGCAGCAGATGGGACCGACGGCTGTCTACCAGGATGACAACGCTCGCCCCCACAGGGCAAGGGTGGTCAACGACTTCCTGCAGCAGTCTGGAGTCAACAGAATGGAGTGGCCAGCATGCAGTCCCGATCTCAACCTGATTGAGAACCTCTGGGATGAGCTGGATCGCAAAGTGAGGAGCAACCACCCCCCTCCCAGGGATGCCCAACACCTCTACCAGATGCTGCAGGCTGAGTGGCAGGCGCTTCCACAGAGGATCTTCACCAACCTGGTCAACTCGATGAGGACTCGCTGCGTCGAGTGCCAGAACAGCCATGGCGGTTACACGCATTACTGAACTTTTGGGAGCATCAGAATGCCCTGTCTTGTGATTTCAATGACTTTGGGAAATCAAATTTCTATACGTACCCACTTTGATCAAATGTACACACCAAACGATTGCTCGAAATTGAAGGCAATTGTGTATCGTTATCACTAAAGCATGGAATTAAATGTTTGCCAAAATTCAACGCATTGGCTTTCTTATTTTGAAAGTTATGAATTTTTGTGAAAGTGATCCTTAACTTTTTGTGCGTAGTGTATATATGATCATTCCATTCCAATTCCTCTTTGTTGAAATGCATATAAAGAGAGAGAGAAAGACAGAGAGAGAGAGAGAGAGAGAGAGAGAGAGAGAGAGAGAGAGAGAGAGAGAGAGAGAGAGAGAGAGACAAAGAAAGAAGGAGAGAAAGGGGGGGGGGGAGAACAGAGTGAGAGAGAGGAGCGAGAGGAGAAGGAAAGGTGGGAAAGAGAAAGAGAGGGGAGAGAGAGCGAGAGAGAGAGAGAGAGAGAGAGAGAGAGACAGACAGACAGACACAGAGAGACCGATACAGAAAGAGGAGACACAGATACATAGACACACACACAGACAGACATACACACAGACAGACATACACACACACACACAGACACACACACACACACACAGACACACACAGTGAGACAGACAGACAGACCACACACACACACACACACAAACACACACATGCACACACAGACACACGCACACAGACCCACACACACACACAGACACACACACACACACACAGACACACACACAGACACACATACAGACACACACAGACACACAGACACACGCACACACACAGACACACACACACAGACACACGCACACACACACGGACACACACACAGACAGAGAGAGAGAGAGAGACACACACACACACACACACACACGCACACACACACACCACACACACACACACACACACACACACACACACACGCACGCCGTACGCACTCCCCGACACAGACAGACACACAGACCCACATACACTTTCCCCAAATCCTACCAACTCAAACACATATAATCTCTTTGAAGAAAAAGAAAAAAAAACCTCAGCAAACACAAAGGTCATGACCTTAACCCAGTGTCTGAACAAACAGAAAGGTTATCTCCCCTCTCACCTCTCCCTCCCCCCCCCCTCAAAAAAAAAAAGCAAAAAAAAAGCAAAGTGTCATCAAGTCAGTTTTACAATGTTTTTCAAAGGACAAAGCGAGGACAGATACAGGTGACGTATCTTCCCTCCCACTTCCCCCATATAAAAAAAAAAGTTATCGTCAAGTTGGTTTCACAAAGTGTTTTCAAAGGACGAAGCGAGGACAGATACAGGTGGCCTAAAAAAATTTGTAGTGACAAGATGTGGGCAAGGTGTTTGATAAGATGGCCACACTGCAGTCGTCACTGTCTGTGATAAGATTACCACAGTACATGTACAGTGCAGTAGCTACCTGCCCACTTGTGTACTGTACAACTACAGGTGTATGACCGGTCAGTGAAGGGACATTGTTGGATGTACTTTGACGGTAAGTTTACCTTTTTCATTTTGGTGTGTGTGTGTGTGTGTGTGTGTGTGTGTGTTGTGTGTGTGTGTCTGTGTGTGTGTGTGTGTGTGTGTGTGTGTGTGTGTGTGTGTGTGTGTGTGTGTGTGTGTCTGTGTGTGTCTGTCTGTCTGTCTGTGTGTGTAACGATTTTATGTGTGTGTGTATGTGTACGTGTGTTCGTTCGTTCGTTGCTTGATTTAACGTCAAGCATGTGTACGTGTGTGTGTGTGTGTATGTGTGTATGTATGTGTGTGTGTGTGTGTGTGTGTGTGTGTGTGTGTGTGTGTGTGTCTGTGTGTGTCTGTCTGTCTGTCTGTGTGTGTAACGATTTTATCTTTAAAGTTTCCCTACTTTTAATCCGAGTGTTTTGACTGTTGGTTTTTCTTTCGTACTTGGCTGACACTGATGCCGCTTCAGTTTACTAAGTTTAGTTCGACATTCCTTTTTATCAATCCACTTTTGGAAACTACACGGTGCATACATCGGACTTGCACCACACATAAACCTACATCATTCTCCTTTCTACTTCAAGCGCTATCATAGATCCGTCATAATGTACAAAAATAATTATAAAACTATTTCATTTACTAGAAATACAACAGGAAGAAGGAAAAAGAGACTGAGAACAATACATGGGTGATCTTGTTTGTCTAAGGACAGAGAGAAGGAGGGAGGGAGGAGAAGGGAGAGAGAGAGAAGAGAGAGAGAGAGAGAGAAAGAGAGAGAAAGAGAAGACAGACAGACAGAGAGAGAGAGAGAGAGAGAGAGAGAGAGGGAGTGAGAGCGGACGGAAATGTTTACTGAACATCGGCCGTGGGCTAACTGCAAACAATTTGAGGGTGTGTGCATAGTCATATCATCTACATGTAGGAAGCAATGTTGTACAGTTATGCATTTACATATTCATATACACATACAACAATGTACACCTGGCTGCTAAACATATACACATAAAATTTAATGTACACCTGGCTGCTAAACATATACACATACAATAATGTACACCTGGCTGCTAAACATTACACATACAATAATGTACACCTGGCTGCTAAACATATACACATACAATAATGTACACCTGGCTGCTAAACATATACACATACAATAATGTACACCTGGCTGCTAAACATATACACATACAATAATGTACACTGGCTGCTAAACATATACACATACAACAATGTACACCTGGCTGCTAAACATATACACATACAATAATGTAACACCTGGCTGCTAAACATATACACATACAATAATGTACACCTGGCTGCTTAACAAACATATAACTCAACATACAATACAATGTACACCTGGCTGCTAAACATATACACATACAATAATGTACGACCTGGCTGCTAACACAAGATGGCTGTAAACATATACATGTAAGTACACCTGGTATATCCCAATTTCTGTAATCTTTGTAATGTCTTGTTCATTATACTTTAATTCCCATCAAAAAGAAAGACACACAGCGCGCGCGCAAGAAAGAAAGAAAGAGAGACAGACAGACAGACAGACAGACAGACAGACAGACAGATAGACAGAAAGACAGACAGGCAGACCGACAGAGACAGCGAGAGAGAGAGAGAGAGAGAGAGAGAGAGAGAGAGAGAGAGAGACAGACAGACAGACAGACAGACAGGCAGGCAAACCGACAGACCGACAGAGACAGCGAGAGAGAGAGAGAGAGAGAGAGAGAGAGAGAGAGAGAGAGAGAGAGAGAGAGACAGCGAGAGAGAGAGAGGAGAGGGGGGAGGGAGAGACAACCAGAAAGAGAGAGAGAGAGAGAGAGAGGACAGACAGACAGACAGACAGACAGACAGAGGCAGACAGACAGAAGACAGACAGACAGAAAGAAAAAAAGACAAGTAGACAGAGAAGACAAAGAGACAGACAAAGAAGACAGACAGAGACAGACAGAGAGCGAAAGAGAGCGAAAGAGAGAAAAAGAGAGAGAATGTGAGCGTGTAAGCTACAATCCAAGAATAGGTAGTGAGCTCAACCACACAAGACAGATAACTACGTGCACCTCTGCTCTACCGTGATTCAATGGACCTTCAAAGTTATCGCCCTTCACTCCACAAGGTTCAAACCAAAAGGAATAGAGCAGAGAGACGTGAAGCAGACGACAACGTGACTACAGACAAAGGAAGGTCATCGTGTGACGAGCGGTGTGCGGTAAGCGTTTAAAAGGGCGCTGTGTCTTTGGGGGCCCTGGCTATGCCGGGATTCCGCCATCATGTGGTCTTAAAGGCAATCTGGTAGACGATGTCCTTCACAGGGGGTGTTCTCTCTGTGGGGCTGGTGCCCTGGTTTTCTGTCTGGTGCCTTAGATCTCTGTCTGATGCCCTGTCCTCTGTCAGGTGCCCTGGTTGTCTGTCTGGTGCCCAGGCTCTCTCTCTGGTGCCCTGGTTGTCTGTCTGGTGCCCTGGTTGTCTGTCTGGTGCCCAGGCTCTCTGTCTGGTGCCCTGGTTGTCTGTCTGGTGCCCTGGCTCTCTGTCTGGTGCCCTGGCTCTCTGTCTGGTGCCCTGGCTCTCTGTCTGGTGCCCTGGTTGTCTGTCTGGTGCCCTGGTTGTCTGTCTGGTGCCCTGGTTGTCTGTCTGTTGCCCTGGTTGTCTGTCTGGTGTCCTGTTTGTCTGTCTGGTGCCCTGGTTGTCTGTCTGGTGCCCTGGTTGTCTGTCTGGTGCCCTGGTTGTCTGTCTGGTGCCCTGGTTGTCTGTCTGGTGCCCTGGTTGTCTGTCTGGTGCCCTGGTTGTCTGTCTGGTGCCCTGGTTGTCTGTCTGATGCCCTGGTTGTCTGTCTGGTGCCCTGGTTGTCTGTCTGGTGCCCTGGTTGTCTGGTGCCCTGGCTCTCTGTCTGGTGTCCTGTTTGTCTGCCTGGTGCCCTGGTTCTCTGCCTGGTGCCCTGGTTGTCTGTCTGGTGCCCTGTCCTCTGTCTGGGGCCCTGGTTGTCTGTCTGGTGCCCTGGTTGTCAGTCTGGTGCCCTGATTGTCTGTCTGGTGCCCTGGTTGTCTGTCTGGTGCCCTGGTTGTCTGTCTGGTGCCCTGATTGTCTGTCTGGTGCCCTGGTTGTCTGTCTGGTGCCCTGGTTGTCTGTGTGGTGCCCTGTCCTCTGTCTGGTGCCCTGTCCTCTGTCTGGTGCCCTGGTTGTCTGTCTGGTGCCCTGATTGTCTGTCTGGTGCCCTGTCCTCTGTCTGGTGCCCTGGTTGTCTGTCTGGTGCCCTGATTGTCTGTCTGGTGCCCTGGTTGTCTGTCTGGTGCCCTGGTTCTCTGTCTGGTGCCCTGGTTGTCTGTCTGGTGCCCTGGTTGTCTGTCTGGTGCCCTGGTTGTCTGTCTGGTGCCCTGATTGTCTGCCTGGTGCCCTGGTTGTCTGATGCCCTGGTTCTCTGGTGCCCTGGTTGTCTGTCTGGTGCCCTGGTTGTCTGTCTGGTGCCCTGGTTCTCTGTCTGGTGCCCTGGTTGTGTTCATGGCTGGGGAATGTAAAGCAGGGAGGGAGAGGAGTAGCACAGTCTATCCAGGGGGTTGGATGGCTGGGTGGTGTTTTGATACAGCCATGGACTGCACATCTGATACAGTCCAAGCTTAAAACAAACAAACAAACAAACAAACAAACCAACAAACAAAGAAACAAAGAAAGAAAGAAAGAAACAAACAAACAAACAACAAACAAACAAACAAACAAACAAACAAACAACAAACAAACAACAAACAAACAAACAAACAAAAACAGACAAACAAACAAACAAACAAAAACAAACAAACAAACAAACAAAAACAAACAGACAAACAAACAAACAAACAAAAACAAACAAACAAACAAACAAACAAACAAAGAAACAAACAAAAGTACAGGGCTGTTAATCCAGTCACAGAGTGTAGACAGCTCGATACGCCAGGGACCCGTCCTGGAACCGTTGTGTTTTGCCAGTGTCAACCGACCTGTTCTGGTGGTGTCAGCTTACCGTTTCCTGTGTCCACTTTCTCCTCTCTCCTGCCCGTGTCAGGGTTTTGCGCAGGCGAAAGGAGTCTGCCAGATAATTACTTGGCGGCTGTTCGTAAAGCGCATATGGAACTGTTGGAATGCAATGAATCCCTCTTGTTCAAAGTCCAAATTGGAAACAACCGTTGTTGTTGGGTTTAAGCGACATTTGAATACATGAGAAAAGACAGGGAAAGACAGACAAGGTAAAATAAGGAAGACATGCATTCTGTTGGATTGTTTTTCTTTTCCCTTTCCTTTTGGTCATGAACCGAAAAAGCATAAAAAGTGGAAAATCCGTAACATAACGTGACGTAAAATCTCAATGAAAAGACCACAAAACGACACACCAATACACATTTCCTGCAATATTTTACAGAGAAAAAAAAACACGTAAAATAACGTAACATAAATTCTCAACGAAACACCACAAAATGACATCAACTGTGTGTTCTTGCAATATTTTACAAGAAAAACACACACACTTACACACACACACACACACACACACACACACACACACACACACACACACACACACACACTTATACACACACATACACACACACACACTCACACACACACACACATACACTTATACACACACACACACACACACACACTCACGCACACACACACACAACACACACCTACACACACACAGCCACCCACATCCACACACCCACACACCCACACCCACCCACACATACACCCACACACACACACACACACACACACACACACACACACTTATACACACACACACTCACACATACACACACACACACACACAGCCACCACACCCACACACCCACACACCCACACCCACCCACATATACACCCACACACACACCCCCACCCACACACAAACACACACACA
>JAPXFY010000016.1:530987-533487 GCA_030674185.1 Monoplex corrugatus
GTATTGGGGTGTGTTTTTATGTTTTAAGTTGTATTGGGGTGTGTTTTTATGTTTTAAGTTGTATTGGGGTGTGTTTTTATGTTTTAAGTTGTATTGGGGTGTGTTTTTATGTTTTAAGTTGTATTGGGGTGTGTTTTTATGTTTTAAGTTGATTTGGGGTGTGTTTTTATGTTTTAAGTTGTATTGGGGTGTGTTTTTATGTTTTAATTTGTATTGGGGTGTGTTTTTATGTTTTAAGTTGTATTGGGGTGTGTTTTTTATGTTTTAATTTGTATTGGGGTGTGTTTTTATGTTTTAAGTTGTATTGGGGTGTGTTTTTATGTTTTAATTTGTATTGGGGTGTGTTTTTATGTTTTAATTTGTATTGGGGTGTGTTTTTATGTTTAAATTTGTATTGGGGTGTGTTTTTATGTTTTAAGTTGTATTGGGGTGTGTTTTTATGTTTTAAGTTGTATTGGGGTGTTTTTTAAATGCCCTGTGTGATAAACTGGACGGTGTGGTCAACAGCAGGGGCATTTCCTTATATTATGTGCACGAATGTATCGATACGTGTATTTTATTTTTATTTTCCTTTTTTTTTTCCTGTTAAAATATTGTGTATGTATTGAAACATGAATTAGATACGAGAAACATGAATTGATGTGAAACATGAATTAGATACGAGAAACATGAATTGATGTGAAACATGAATTAGATACGAGAAACATGAATTGATGTGAAACATGAATTAGATACGAGAAGGTTGACGGATCTGTTGGAAATGTTTGGGTTCGACCAGTCTGTGACTGGACCAACTCAGAAGAGAGGACACACTATTGATCTTGTTTTATACCGTTTGTCAGACAATCTTCTGTCTTCTACTGTTGTTAGCCATGAGCTGATGTCTGATCACAATGCAGTTTTGTTGACTTTGAATCTTCCTAAGCTTGTCTCGGACCCAGTGACTGTTGTGTTCCGCGGAATCAACAAGATTGATGCCCAGTCTTTCAAAGATGACATAAAGCTGCAAATTCCTCTGATTTCTACCGTTTCTGACTACAAGAGCGCACTCAGTTCTGTGCTTGACAACCACGCCCCTCTCTGCCAGCGTAAAGTTCGCCCCAGGAAATTTAACCCTTGGTTCAGTTCCATCTCTGAGCAATTTTGCAAACTGAAACGCGAACGTCGTCAGGCAGAGAGGTGCTGGCTGAAGACTAAATTGACAGTTCATAAAGAAATTTACGAAACTGCAAAACACAAGGTCATCGATCTTGTCGAGACTGCAAAGCGGGCATTTTATTCTGCAAAGATTATGGCGAGCAGATCGTGCAAAGAAATTTTTCAGACTTTCAATTTTCTGCTCGGGAAACAAGACGCCTCCCCATTACCCAGTGATTATTCCCCTGATACATTGCCCACTGTTTTTGCTGAGTACTTCTCTGAAAAGATTAGGAAAATTAGAACTGCTTTTGCCTCTTCTGATACCACTGTACTGGATGTGGATTGTTTTGTAGGAACTCCCCTCACGGCTTTTACGCCCGTCTCAGAAGATTTTGTTTTGAGCGTCTTGAAAAGTACTGTGCCAAAATCATGTGAGTTAGACCCCATCCCCACCAAACTTTTGTACGAAAACATTGATGTTGTTCTCCCTACCATCACAAGCATCATCAATGATTCTTTAGCTTCCGGTTCGGTCCCTAGTGATTTCAAGACAGCAGTCATTAGACCTTTGCTGAAAAAGCCTTCTCTGGATAAAAACGTACTGAGCAATTACAGGCCCGTATCAAATTTACCTTTTTTATCTAAAGTTTTAGAAAAGGTCGTGCTGAGTCAGCTTCTTGGTCATCTGGAAGCCAACAACCTGTGTAACCGTTTTCAGTCAGCCTACCGTGCTGGCCATAGCACTGAGACCGTCCTACTTCGTGTTGTAAACGATATTCTGTCTGCTCTTGACGAAAACAAACTCTCTGTTCTTTTGCTCTTGGACAACTCCGCTGCTTTCGACACCATCGACCACAAAATTCTCATTTCGCGACTTCAAAACGTTTTTGGCATCTGTTCCACAGCCCTCCAGTGGTTTCATTCGTATCTGCTGGATCGAAAACAGTATGTATCGGTCGATGGTCATAATTCTTTATCACTTCCTCTTGATTTTGGTGTTCCGCAAGGCTCGGTGCTAGGGCCAGTTCTGTTTGTCTTGTATACCACCCCCCTGTCTGAGGTCATTGAGCGCCATGGAGTTAGTCACCAGCTTTTTGCAGACGACACACAGCTTCAACAGGCATGCAAACCTGCAGACATTGACAGTACCATACAGACACTACAGACATGCACGGATGATGTAAAGATATGGATGACTGACAACATGTTAAAACTTAATGACAGTAAGACTGAAGCTCTTCTGTTTTCTGGTTCTTCAGACTATAATCCTCCACTTCCAACTTCTATCACTGTTGGCTCTTCTGACATCTCTTTCTGTCCAAAAGCTAGGAACTTAGGTTTCATTCTTGACTCTTCTCTC
>JAPXFY010000016.1:553487-570987 GCA_030674185.1 Monoplex corrugatus
TTTAAACCCTTTATTACCCTCACCACAACAAAAAAAACGTTAAAAGTCTAACGTCGGGTTACTTATCCTTTAATTTTCCATCACCACAAAACAAAAAGAAAAGTCTAAGTCTGTTACTTAATCCTTTATTACCCTCCACCACCCCAAAACCAAACCCAAAACGTAATGGTTAACTTTTGTTTACTTTTTTTCCCTTTATTCCCCTCAACCCCAACAACAAAAAAGTTAAAAGCCTAACTGTCTGTTAATTAATCCTTAATTTTCCCTCATCAAAAAAAACCCAAAACGGAATGTCTACTGTCTGTTACTTAATTTCCCTTTTTTACCATCACCACAACAAAAAAACGTTAAAAGGGCTAAAATGTCGTTACTTAATCCTTTTATTTCCATCATCCCCAAACAAAAAAAACCGGTTTTAAAGTCCCAACTGTCCCCTTTACTTAAAACCTTTTTTCCATAACCCCCAACAACAAAAGTAAAAAAAGGGCTAAATGTCTGTTCACTTAACCTTCCCTTACCCCTCACCCCAACAAAAAAAACGTAATGTCAACGTCTGTTGCTTAATCCTTCATTCCAAACACCCCAACAAAAAAAAACGTAAAAGTTAACTGTCTTTCCTAATCCTTCTTACCTTTACCAACAAACAAAAGTAATGTCTAACTGTCTTTGGACTTAAACCTTCATTACCATCACCAAAAAACAAAACGTTAAAGTCTAACTGTCTTTGACTTAAACCCTTCCCTTACCATCACCCCAACAACCCAAAAAAAAATGTCCCCAAAATGTCTTTACTTAATCCTTTATTACCCTCAACCCCCAAAAACAAAACTAATGTCCCAAGTCTGTTACTTAATCCCCTTTTATTCCATCACCACAACAACAAAAAAGTAATGTCTAACCCCGGGCCCGGTTTACTTAAACCTTTTATTACCATCACCCCCAAAAAAAAAACGAAAAGTCTAACTTTTCGTTACAAAAACCCTTTATTTAAACCCTCACCAAAAAAAAAAAACCCAAAGTCTAAAATGGGGGTTCATTAATCCTTTATTTTCCATCAAAACCCCAAAAACAAAAAAAAATGGGCTAACTGTCTGTTTCTTAATCCCTTTATTAAACCCTCACCCCCAAAAAAACAAAACGTAATGTTTAAAATGTCTGTTACTAAAAACCCTTTATTTCCATTTACCCAAAAAACAACAAAACGTAATGTTTTAACTGTCTTTATTAAACCTTCATTACCCATCACAACAACAAAACGTAATGTCTAACTGGCAATTACAATCCTTCATTCCATCTTCCCCCAACAACAAAACGTAAGCTAAATGTCTGTTACTGAATCCTCATTCCTTTAGACACACCACTTAACCCCCCACTCTCTGCCTTTTGTTCCGATGGAGACTAACGTCCCCAGACCCCGTTTTCGTCCCCCTGATGTTAGACTTCAACGCTACAAAGTCAACGGTTTCCCGGGGGGGAGGGGGGGGGGTGGATCCACGCTGAAACGACTTTTTCCGCAGTACGCCCCCCCCGGCCCCCGTGGCCATTGACCGCGGGAAACAGCCCCCCTCCCGTACCTTTATCGGCCCGCCCACCCCAAACCCCCCTGTGGCCTTCCCTCGGCTTTGGGAGGGGAACCAAAGGGGGATAACTCTTTTCCCCCATTACCTGGGGGGGGCTGCCGGGGTCGGGACACGGGGGTTTTGATCCCGCACATCTTCATCGAGCTGAACAAAGCCTGGGGCATCAAAGGGCCTTTTAAAGGGCACGTGGGCCCGCGAGCTGTTTTAAAGTGGTTTTAAACTTTCCCCCGTACCTGGCGCCCTGCTGGTGCGGGCTTCACTGTTGGGGGGAGGTACAAACGCCCTCTTCACCCCTTTTAAGGAAAGTTTCCGCACGGTGCGGGGGGAAACGGGATGGTGGGGCGTCTTTTTCCTCGTCTTTTTTCTTTTTCCCGTTGAGGGGATGCGGCTTTTCCCGGGGACCTTTTTACGAGAGCTATCAAATTGTAACCACCGTACGAGTCTGCGGCGATTTATTTCCCTTTCTTTTGGGGCCTGGGTGACTTTTAGCTGACCCAAAGGTCGGGTTGGCCATGGCGGCGCTGGTCTTCAACATCCTGGGATCCCTGAGATCCGGGGGAAACACGTCCCCCGGGGCCCCCCCATCGTCAACCCCCGGGGGCTTCAAGGTCCCAAAAACCCGGGGTCCACCGTCAAACCCTTTTTGTCCGTGTCCTTCTCCCCTCATCTCACCTGGCTACCCCCCCACCCTCGTCTACTCCCTGGGGGAGGAAGTTTTCCCCTTTTGGCAAAGTCCTTTTTCCACCCAAGGACCCCCAGTGGGAAACGCCACTTCAACCCAAACCCGACGGGGCGCAAGTGTTGGAGGAGGTGACCCTGTCCCCAATCCGCCCGCTCTTCTTTATCTAAATTTCCTGAAAGGGCAAGCATTCCGTTTCCGGGTTTTAAAAGGGGACGTATCCCCCGGAAGGTTTGGGGGCCCGGGGCGGGTCAACGGGGTCGAAACCAAAAGGGGGGGGTCGTTGAAACCTTTCAAGGAGTACATCGCCGTGCCCTGCCCAAAAAAGGGAAAAACGGCACAACCCCCAGTTTTCAGTTTCCGTATATACGAGGTGTGTTTTTTCCTGTCATCGCCCGCCGGGTTTCCCCGGATTTCAGCTGGGTTACCTGTGTGTTCCCCGTGTGTACAGCGTCTGTACCGTTGTACCTGGTTTTGTACAGCTGTGTGTTTTCCCGTATGTTTTCCCGTGGGGTAAGCTGTCTGTACCGTAAAAGTACCCGTGGGTACAGCTGTTTTGTACCGTATTTTTACCTGTATGTACAGCTGTCCTTTTACCCGTAAAACCTGTGTGTACAGTTTTTTTGTACCATGTATTTTACCTGTATGTACCTGTGTTTTTACGCTGTCTGTACCTTGGGGATTTGTACCTTGTGTTTTACCCCGGTGGGTTTCCTGTATGTAAACCCGTGTTACAAACTGTCTGTACCTGTATGTACCCGTTTTGTACCTGTGTGTACCTGTATGTTTCCTGTGTGTACACTGTTGTACTTTTATGTAAACCCGTGGGGTACAGCTGGAAGTAAAAAAAGCCTCCACCAGGAAAAACCACTTAATTAAAAGGGCAAAATTCCAAAAACCCAACCCTCCTCACAGTGGGCCAAAACAACACCACCAACAGGGAAGACATTCCCACAACACAGAAGCTGGTGACAGCATTTCACACAGGGGACAGTTTACTTTTGAACAGCACACAACAGCTGGTGACCCGAAGTGGGACACAAAGGGGACTTTCCCTGTCAACAGCACACAACAGCGGTGACAGCAGTCACACAGGGGAAGGTCACAAAGGTAAAAGCCCCACAACAGCTGGTGAAGCAGTGCACACAGGGCACCCGTTAATGTTAAAACAAAAAAAAAAAGCTGGTGACAGCAGTGCACCGGGCACGTCACATGTCCCAAAAGCAAACAAAAGCTGGTACAGCCCTGCACCCAGGGGCAAAAGTCACATGTAACAGCAAACAACAGGGTGACAGCCCTGGCACAAGGGGACATTTACTGTCAACACCCCACAACAGCTGGTTACAACAGGAACGGGAACCCGGGGAAAGCAAACCCAAAGGCACAAGGGACCTCCTTCCCACCCAAAGGCTTTTGGGAACTTTTTCCCAGGGACAGTCCTTTTCCTCTAAAACCCACACCCAATGAAAGGGCCAGAAAAGCCAAAAGCACACAATTTACCGAGGGAAAAAGGCCCCCAAAAACAGCAAAACAACAACAATTCAACAACAATAAACAACAACAAACAACTTAAGGGAAAGGGGCCGAAAGTCCCCGAACAACAGGGGGACCGGTTCCCACAGGGCCCGTACCCTTTTAACGACACCAAATTGAAAATGGGGGCACTTGTGTAAACCAAAACCTGGGGGTTTAAAAGGGCCGTCAATTTTTCAAAGCACAAACATGGGGCCGGTGGAAAAGGGGGAGTCACTAAACATACAAACAGTTCCTGAAAACGGAATTAAAAAACAAAGTTTTTGGTTTTTACGGACAACACGGGCCTTAAAGCAAAAACAAGGGGAACAGTGACCAGGGGACCGTACAGAACCACACAACCCCGGTTTGGGGTGAAAAGGGCCTCCAAGACAAAAGAAAAACAGGTGCGGGAAAGGACAGCCTGCCCCCACAACCTGGCGGCAGGGAACCGGGCACGAGAAACAGCCCCACTTTTGAAAAACCCTTCCCCCAGGCCCGAAATTTAAAAGAACAACCGGTGAAACAGTGACGAAACAATTACTGAAACAAAACAGGGGCAGTGCCCCAGGGCCCGTCAAAAAAACAGAAAAAGTGGTTTTACAGTTTTTCAACTGGGGGCCTTTCCCCGTAACCCCAGGTTTTGGGAAAAAGGGACACCGGGCAAAAAGGAATTCACAGAAACAACGTGGGGCAAGCTTAAAAGGACTCCCGTGAAAAAACCAAGGGGGGTGACGAGTGCCCGGGCCCCTACGGGAAAACAAAACGGGGCAAAAGTTTGGGGGTTCCTTCAAAACCCCCAAAAACTGGGGGCCTGGCCCCAGGGCCCCCCTTTAAAACCCAAAAAAGGGGCAACATCCCGGGGCCTCCACAAATTCCCCCAAAATTGGTGCAGGATTGGCCACGGGTTACATTCAAAGCAAAAACGGGGGCCAATTAAAAGGGCCGTTTTAAAGTCCCGAACCCCTGGTGCAGGGTGCCCGGGACAGCAACCTTTGTCCGCCCAAACCTTAAAAAGTTCCCCCCTTGCCCCATGTTTAAAGGCCCCCGGTGGGGGCGGCCAGGGGTCCTTTTTTCTCTGGTGCCAGGCCCGGGCCGTTTGGTCCCCCAGTGTAAAAGGGGTGGGGAAATTTTGCCCCGGGGGCCCGTCACACGGGGGACTGAAGCCCAAATGGAAGAGTGACACAACCGTCTATTTTAAAAAAAACGTGGGGACTTTGTGAAAAGGGACCTTACATTCCGAAAAATTTAAAAAAACCCTCCCTACAAACCCCGCAAATTCACACAGGGCCCGGGCCAAATTAAAGTCAAACTAGGACAGCACAAAGGGGAATCACTTTAAAAAAACCCTTTGACCCCCACACGGTTTTAATTTTCCTGCAACAAAAGCTGGTGGGAAAGGGAAAGGGGAAAGGGGGTTTTTTTGAAAAACTGGTGGAAGGAAACCCGGAAAATCCCCAAAAGGTGGGGGTTACCCCCATACGGGAACGGTGGGGGAAAATAACCCGGCAAAAATTAAAAAAAAGTGGGGGTGAAAGGGAAGTAATGTAAAACAACAAATTACAGAGTGGAAAGGGAAGTAAAGTGAAAACAACAAAAACTGGGGGGTGGAAGGGAGTAAGTGAAAACAACATTTACAGGGTGTGGTAAAGGAAAAGAAAAATGAAGGTGAAACACATACATTAAAAAAAGTGGGGTGGGGGGGTGTAAAAAAAAAGTTGAAGGTGAAAACATACATTTAAAAAAAGTGTGGGTGAAAAAGGAAATATAATTTTTTAAAAAACAAAACAGTGGTGGATAGGAAAGGGGAATAAGGTTAAACCAAACAACAGGTTTTGGGGAAGGAAATAAAGGGAATTTTTACAAAACAGTGGGGGGTTTTAAAGGGAAGTATAATGTAAAAAAACAAAACTTGGGGGGTGACAAAGGGAAGTTACCTGTTAAAACCCCCAAACCCCAAAATGGGGTTTGTGAAAGGACCAATGGAAGGGAAAAATTAAAAGAAAACAGTGGGGGGTGGAAAAAGGAAATAAAGTTAAAAACAACCAAAAGTGTTTTTGGGGGGGAAAGGGACATATGAATGTTAAAACAACATAAACAGTGGTGGATTTGGAAAATAAAGTTAAATTAACAACAAATTTCAGAGTGGGAAAAAGGGGAAAAATGAAAAAAAGTTTAAAAAAACCAAAAACCGGGGGAAGGATTTTTGAAATGTTTAAAAACTTCTTAATCAGTTTGTGTTAAAAAGGAAAATATGAAAAGGAAAAGCCCAAAATGTTTGTTTTTATAAAAGGGGAAATAAAAAAAAAAAAAAAAAAAAAAACAAAAAAAGGGGTGTTTTTTGGATATAAGTTTTTAAAACCAATACAGTGTTTTATAGGAATTGGTGTAAAAAAACCCCAATAGTGGGGGTTTGGAGGAATTGAAGGAAAAATTTTCCTTAAAATGTGTGTTATAAAAAGTCCCCCAAAAAAGTTAAAAATAAAAAATAAAGGGTGTTTTTAAGGGAAATGGTTTAAAACATACAATTTTGTTGGGGTAAGGAAGATGCCCGGAAAACCCCTAAAACCCGTGTTGGTTTGGTTATAGGAAAGTTGGGAAAAGAAATGGAAACCCCCCCATAAATTAAGTTTGGTTATAAAAAAGGGAAAGTAGAAGTTTTTAAAAAACAACATAATACAGTAAATTTTTTGGTTTTAGGGTTGAAGTGGTTTCTTACTAAGTGGAAAAATGTAAGGGAAAAGGGTAAAAACACTTATCAAAATTAGGTGTGAAGGAAAGGGGGATCGAGGTAAAAAATACCAAAATTTTGGTTTTTCTTTAAAGGTGTTGTTAGGGTTGAATTAAATACAACCCTTCCCGTGTTCCCCCCTTTTTGTGGTGTTAAGGTGTATAAGTGTAAAAAACATACATTTTCAGTTTGGTGTGGGGGATTGGGAAAATTTTAAGTGTCCCCAAACCCTAATTTCCTATGTTTTAAAAGGAAAATTTGGGGGGCCCCCTTCCCTTTTTTGATGGACTGAAAGTGTTAATCAAAATTTTAATTTTTGTTTTAGGAAGTAAGCCTGGAAAAATGTAAAAAATGGGGTTATTTATAGGAAAATTTTACGTGGAAAAATTTTCATAATTTAATTAACCCAAACTTTGATCATTCCCCCAGAAAATTATATGTAACATGTTTAAAAAAAACTTAATTTTTTCAAATTTTTATTTCTTCCCCCGGGTTGGAAAGGGAAGGGGTTAAAAGATTTTTTGATTGGGTAGGGTTGGGGGTTGGTTAAAAATCGACTGGGTTTTAAATTAAAAAAATTTGGTTTGTTTTAAGGGCGGGCAAATCAGGTTTTTTATGGGAAGGAATTAAAAAATTCCCAAAAAGTGGGGGGAAGGGGGGGTTTTTTTTTGTTAAAAATACATAATACCCCGGGGGGCAAATTGAGTTTAAAAAAACTTATTCGGTTTAATGGACAAAGGAAACCCAAAAATGGTTTTTTAAGGGGAATTAATTTAAAACAAACCCAAAAAAAAATGTGTTTAAAAATGACTTTTAAAAAACCTTACATTTTTTTAAAAATAAGGAAAAAATACTTAATTGTTGGATGGGGAAATAGAAGGGCCAAAATTTTAATTTTTGGAAAAAAGAAAAATTGAAAAACAAACCCTTAGGGTTTTGAAAAAGGAATTAAGAATGAAAAAAAAATAAAGGGTTTTGGGATTTGTCTTAAAATAAATTTTTTAAATTTCAAACAAAAATATTTGGAAAATTTAAAAACAAAAAAAATGGGGTTTTAAAAGAAAATAAAAAAACAACAACCACAACCAAAAAAAAAAACAACAACCCCAAAAAACAAAAAACATACCTAATACAGGGGGAACGGAAGTTTTGGGAAAACTCCTTTTGTAAAGGGGAAATAAAGAAACAACCCCCAAAAAAACCCAAAAAAAAACAAAAACAAAAAACCGGGAAAAAACAAAAGGTAAAAACGCAGGTTATTTTATTTGTTAGTTTTAAAACATCATTTAAACGTTTGGTAAGAATTTTGGAAAACATACTCCCTTTTTTAAATAAAAGGCTTCAGGTTTTTAAAAACAAAAATGGCCAATCCCAAATTTTTTGGTTGAAATTAAAAACTTTCCTTGTTGGTGGAATCTTAATGTTAAAAATAATTTGGGGGTTGGGGTAGCTTAATGTTTGGGTAAAAGGTTAATGGCCTTTATGTAAATTTTAAAAAAAATTTTAAAAATCATTTGGTGGTTTAAATTTACTGTTTCATAATCAAAAAGGTGTTGGGGTTTTAATGTTTCCTAAAACGGTGGTGGGGTTAAAAAGGGAAGGGCCCTGGGATTTATCTCCAAATGGGGTTTTTTTGGGTTGGTTCAACTTACTGTTTGATAGGGTATGGGTTGGCTCCCGGGGGTTTTAATGGTTCCTTCCCTTTTGGTTGGTGTAGGAAAGTTTGAAGGTCCACTGGTGGGGTCTTAAGGTTTCCCTCTTTTTGGGTTTGGGGTGTTAGGGTTTGAAAGGGCCCCTCATTTTGGGTGTTAAATTAATGTTTCCCTCAAATTTGGTGGTGGTAGGAAGTTTGAAAAAGGGCCAATTCCTGGGATGGGTTTAAAAATGTTTCCAAAAAAATTTTAGTTTTGGGGTTTCCCGTATGTTTTTTAGGAAAAAACCTTTTTTGTCCAAACCCTTAATTTTTTTCCAAAACATTATTTGGTTTTTAATTATTTTTTTGAAGGTTATTGGTTGTTGGTTTTCACCTTTAATTGGGTTTTATATTTTAGTTGGGGACCCACCCCCGGTTTTATAAGGCCACGGTTCCTGGGGGGGGTTGGGCAAACCCCAAAAGCCCCCCCAAAAAGTTTGAAAACTTTTTTTGAACCCCATCTGTGGTTAAAAGTCATCTTTATTGCCCCCCAAAAAATGGTGTTCAGCTTTTTTCCTAAGGCCACTTGGCCGTTTTGCCAAAATTTTTAATGGAATTTCCCTTTTAATGGGGCCCCCGTTAACCCAAACCCTTTGGTCCCACCCCGGGCCCCGGTTGGGGCCCAATCTTAAAAGGGTTCCAAAAACAAAATTAAAAAATTTTGGTTCCCCCCGGGTTAAAAAAAAATTTCCCCCCCCCCAACCCCCCCCGGCCGTTCCCGCCACAAATTTTTCCCCCAAAAGGGGCCCCTTTCCCGTTTGAAAGGGGCCACTTTCCGGTGGGGCCCCCCTTTTAATGGTTCCCCCCCCCCCCTTTTTCGGTTGGGTCAGGTTTCCCCGTTTTTATTAGGCATCCATCCCGTTGGTGGCCCGTTCTTTTAAGGCCTCGTTCTTTGAAAACCCCCAAAAGTTTTTAAATGGCCCAAAAATGGCCCCTTTTTTTGCCCCTTAATGGGTTTTCCCTCTTCTGGTGGGGTCCCTTAAATGTTTTTTACCTCCACCCCACCCCAATTTTGCCGGTTTAAAAACCCTTTTAAGGTATGGTTTTGGGCGTCCTCAAATGTTTCCCCCAAAAAAACTGGGGTTAGAAGCTAGGGGTGTTGCGCCCCTCCCTGGGTTTCAAAAGTTTCACTTACGAACCAAAATCCGGTCCCCTTTTTGGATAAATATGGTTCAAAAACGGTTTTAACCATGGCCGTTCTTCCCCAAATGTTTCCAACCAATTAATTTTTAAAATCCCCGGCCTTCGCCTTCCCCAATTTTTTTAAAAAAAACTGTTTTTAAATTAAAGGGCCTTTTTGTACTTTGATTTATTATATTTTGGAAATGTTTTAAGGATGGTTTTCTCCCCTTTTTCCTCTCTTTCCTTCTTTTTTGGGTTTGTTGGTTGGGGTTTTTGTTGGGGTTTTTTGCCGTTTTTGGTTGGTGTTGGTGGTTTTTTCCCTGTTTTTTTGGGGTTTTTTGTTTTTAAAAAGGTTTTGGTGGTTTGGGAAGGGGGGAAAAGGAAAAGGGGGTGGGTGGGTTTTGTGTGGGGGGGGGGGGCCCCAGTTTTTCCCAAAAAGTTGTGTTTTTTAAAAGTAAAGTAAGGGAAATTGTTTAAAAGTTAAGTGTTCTCTCTTCTCTCTCTCTCTTTTCTTCTTCTTATTTTTTTTTCTGTTTTTTTATTTTTGTGTGTGTGTTTGGGGTGTGGTTTTTGTGTGGGTTGGGGTGTGGGGGGGGGGGGGGGGGTTTTGGGGGTGAGTTTTAAGGAAGGGGGGGGGGGGGTGAGTTTTTTTTTTTTTTTTTTTTAGGGGGGTTTTTGTGTTGAGGGGGGGAGGAGGGGGGGGGGTGTTTGGGGAGGAGAGAAAAAGAGAGAGGTTACAAGTGTGTGTGTAGTTTGGAAATGTGTGGGGGTGAGGGGGTGTGAGTGTGTGTGTGGTGTTTTGTGTGGTGTGTGCGGGCGGTTTTTGTGTGGTGTGTGTGGGGTTTGTGTGTGAAAGATTTCCCTGGACAGTATTGATCATCAGGTTTCAGTTAATCAATGACGTTAAACGCAGTATAAACACCATGTCTTCCAATGAACAGTTGATACAGTCAGCGTTGAGTTATCGCCATGCCGGTTAACTGCAATTGATTTTAATTATTATTGTTGTTTTGTCAAATTTGTTGTGGTGGCCCATTGTTAGGTTATATTGTTTATATGTAGAAGAAGATAGACATGGAAAGAAACTATTCAATGTTGAGTGTGATCTGTTTGTTTTTTTTTTTGTATTGTTTTTATTTTGTGATTTGAAACGTGTGTGTGTGTGTGTGGTGTGTGTGGTGTGTGTGTTGTGTGTGTGTGTGTGTGGTGAGAGAGAGAGAGAGATAGAGAGAGAGAGAGAGAGTGTGTGTGTGTGTGTGTGTGTGTGTGTGTGTGTGTGTGTGTGTGTGTGTGTGTGTGTTTTCCTATTATTGGTTATTCTTATTCTTGAAATGCCGGTACAACAATTATGATAACTTGACAATAAATCATTTTGAGTGCTGCCCTACTGCTGCTGATCATGTGTGTATGTTTTGTGTACGTGTGAGTGTGTGTGCGTGTAGGGGGTTTTGTGTGTTGTGTGGTGTGTGTGTATGTGGTTGTGTGTGCGTGGTGTGTGAGTGTGTGTGTGTGTGAGTAGTGTGTGTGTGGTGTGTGTGAGTGGTGGGTGAGAGTGTGTGGTTGTGTGTGTGTGTGTGTGAGTGTGTCTGAGAGTGTTGTGTGTGTGTGTGTGTGTGTGAGTGTTGTGTATGGTGAGTGTGTTGAGAGTGGTGTGTCCGGTGTGTGTGTGTGTGTGTGTGTGTGTTCGTTCGTTCGTTCTTTGATTTAACGTCCTTTCACTGTAAGTGATATTAGACGGGGGAGGGGGGGGGGGGGAGGGGGAAGCATTGTCATGTTTTTCCACATCAAAACATATATCAGTGGGCCCAAAAAGAAGTCCTCAGTGCATTTTCCTTGAATTGTGTGTATTTCGGCCCGTGAATAACTCTCTGGATCACTTATATGGTGTATTTTGTGTGTGTGTGTGTGTGTGTGTGTGTGTGTGTGTGTTGTGGTGTGTGTGTGTGGTGGGGTGGTCTTTGATTTAATGTCTATTCAATAAAGTGATTTTAGACAAGACAATAACAATAATAAAAAACAAAATTAAAAAAAACAAAAAAAAACCCAACTGGAAATGGTTAATCTTCAGGAAAAGAAATGAACCAGAAAAACACAAGACAAGAAAGAAAAATTCAAAAATGACGTTATCATAATTAACGATTGAAACAGTAAACTTAGCTAACCATAAACACTGAACATGAGAAGTAACGGCACGTTTTAAAGATATTTCGCTATCGGACTTTTTGACAGAGCTAAACAAAAAATTCATTGTTAAGGATGGTGAGGCAAAATGTCAGAAACTGTCTTCGTTGATAACGTAGGTATATGTCGTTTTTACCCGAACGCATGAAAGAAATGACTATGTGTTATCTTCCTTCCACACAGGCACACTACATTCCTGTGTGTATTTTGTTTTGAATGCATCAAGTTTCCACTATACATAAGGGATTGTTATACTTCTGCTGGCAGGGAACCGTTTAGGTGTTTTGCTAATTTCAAATTCATGTAAACACTTTTCATACGTTTTTGGTTTATCTTGAAACTGCTTCCATACGTAGGCGTCCACTAAGGTATAACACTCATGCAATGAGGGGGAAAGTTTATTGATTTGAATCTGGTGAGCTCTTTGCCCCCCGTTTGGCAGCCCTATCAACCATATCATTGTAATGAAAAGAACTATGAGATGGTATCCACAGAAAGTTATATCAGTGCCTCTTAAGGATAAACTTTTAATCAAGTGAGTAATTTCCAATATCATTTCAGATCTTGTTTGTAATTTTGATAATTCAAGAGATTGAAGTACAGATTTTGAATCAACGCAAAAAAGTTATCTGGGGAATTGTCCTAGAAGATTTATCATATAATTCAAAGCCATTAAGATTGCAAGAGTTCTGCAGTAAAGACAGATTTATAAAGTTCCTATATAGAAAGATTTCTCAATTTTGAGAGCAGGTATTAAAAACGCTGAGCCTGCTTGTCTTTCAATTATTGAACCATCAGTGTAAACTTTCAAGTGATCGGAATAAAAGTCTTCTATATGACATTTAACGTGACTTGCCAGTAAGTTGATATTATCTCTTTTTTTAAGTCAGTGTGGTGTATGTCAAATCGTGCTCTTTGAAGTTCCCAACTGGGTACTAGTGAAAACGAAGGTCTTAAAGTTACAGGACCTGTGTCTAAATTCAATTCCAGAGCCTTTTCATAACATCAGCTGTAAATGTTGCAAGCGTGACCTGTGAGGATATTGATTTAGCTCTTTTTGGAAAGTCGGTGTCTGATCTTACTTTTGTCTCTGTTTTGATGCTGTTTTCTATGGTAGTGTTTCTTAACAGAAATTTAGTAGAAGCGACTTTCCTTTGTTCATCAAGTGGCAATATTTGATTGCATTGTATGTGCGATGGCAACAGGCATGCATTGGAAGGACCCAGCGCAAGTTTGAAACCTTTACAATCTATGCTCTGCAGTTTTGTGAGTAAGCGTTTTGGTGCGCTGAAGAATATTTCTTGGGCATAGGTTAATTTAGATCTAATAAGCGATTACAGAGATGAACAAGTGTGATGCATCTTGTCCCCATATCTGTTTGCGAACTATTTTCAAGAAATTTAAACTTTTTTGAGCTTTTGTTAATAAGTATTCAATATGCTGATTCCAAGATAATTTGGCTGTAAGGAAAACTCCTAAGAATTTATCGACTCATTATACGGAAGAAGAGTATCTCCCA
The DNA here is from genome assembly GCA_030674185.1 of Monoplex corrugatus. Lineage (NCBI taxonomy): Eukaryota > Metazoa > Mollusca > Gastropoda > Littorinimorpha > Ranellidae > Monoplex > Monoplex corrugatus. Next base: position 566,505 of record JAPXFY010000016.1, read on the forward strand.
GTTTGAACTGGGAAAAAATTTGCTGGGTTAGCTCCACTGTTAAACAAAACTATCTTTGTTTTTTCCACAGATAGATGCAGTCCATTTTCTACCATATATCGTGCTATTTTGTCGAGTTCTAATTGATAACATTTACGCGTATAATTAAGACAGCGCAAAGGAGTTTTTCTTTTCATATTGACCTGCATCCACATGCATAAATCATCAGCATATTGAGCTAAAGTTACATGTTTAGAAATTTTACTGGGTAAGTCATGCAATAATATCATGAAGAGAAGGGGAGCAATAACGGATCCCTGAGGGATACCCATTTGAAGAAATCGTTTTGAAGAATACACATTTTCGATCCTCGTTTGAATTACACGGTCTTCTAAGAAGCATTTGACATAATCAAAAATGTGACCTGTTAGCCCAATACTTTTCAATTTGAGTAATAATCGGGAGTGCCATACTTGGTCGTATGCTTTAGTTATGTCAAAAAATGTAGCTAAAACACATTGGCGTCTGGCAAATTGTTGTTTGATATTAGTGGTTAGTTTTGTTAGGAGTTCCACTGGTGACCTGTCTTTTTCTAAACCCTGCCTGATTCACTGGTAATATGTTGTTCTTTTCACAGTAGTACATCAATCTCTTTAGAATTATTTTCTCCATAAGTTTACATACGTGCGATGTTAATGCAATTGGCCTATAGTTTTTCAAGTCAATATTGCATTTACCTGCTTTTAGTACAGGAACCACTATTGATTGTTTCCAATAGTCGGGCAGTTTGCCGCTATTCCAGCATTTTAAAAATATTTATGTAGCAAGATTAAAAAAATTTCTGGTAAATTTTTCAACATCTCATTGGAAATTGCATCAAATCCTACTGATGTCTTTTATTTGGAATTGATTTAATGGCATCTTTTAATTCTTGGAGCGTGATTGGTGCATTTACGTAGTGCGTATTATCTGGGACAGGATCCTTGTATGCGTCGGTCTTTTCTTCCTGTACCCTATAATTTCTTACTAGAGGCAGGAAGTCCTTCTACTCGACAGACCTCATTCAATCAACCTGTTGCTAGTTATGTTTTTACAATTCTTGTCCCAAAATGGGGCATGTGCATTAAAATCACCACCAACTATCCACTTGTCACGTCGGTCATGAAAATGTTTCAGCCACTCAGTATTCACAGAATCGGGACCTCTTGGTAGATAAACAGAGGCCAAATTCAAAACTAATGATGATGAACATTTTATAATGATTGCACACGAAGAAATAGATGAGGACGATTTTGGTACTGGCGATGACCTTTCACTGTAGTTCAGTCCTTCACGAACATATATAGCTGTTTGTATTCGGCCACTGTCATTGGTAGAGTCATATACTGGTGGATAATAAAACCCCGATATTTTAGGTACATTGGTTTTGGTGGTATTCAACGATTGTAGAAGCAAGACTTGGATGTTTCTAGAAGATAGATAGTTACTTAAATAGGAAATGTTTCTAACAATGGAACGTGTGTTCCACTGAACAATGTTGATGTCACTGACTACACACTTTTTCATGATGGACGGTTGAATAAGCTTGGAGTAGTATCCCACATTTAGATGATTAGATAATCAATTAATCTAACGTTCAAGTAAAATTTATCATAAGTAAGCAAATAAGTGTATAAGGAATTAAAACAATATAGTTGAGCACTGAACAGAGAGGAACTGAATCTGGGCTGAATCTAAAATGACCAGGGAGGGAAGAAAAACTGAGGGTGAAAGCCAGGTCTTGATTGATGGCGTTGATGGGTTGATCTCCTCCTCGGTTTTTCCCAGAAAAGCTGATGGATATGCCTCCCTATATTTCTGGCCAGAACGCTCGCCCCTCTGGTGGTGGGATGTACGTCGTCCTGGCTGACTTGGGTGTAGCGGCTTGTTTGTTTGTGTGTGTGTGTGTGTGTGTGTGTGTGTGTGTGTGTGTGTGTGTGTGTGTGTGTGGTGTGTGTGTGTGTGTGTGTGTGTGTGTGTGTGTGTGTGATGTGTGTGTGTGGTGGTCATTGGTGTAATGTCTGTTCACTTAAGTGATTTTAGACCGATAAAGAGGGGGGGGGGGGAGCGGGGTGTAGGTGGAGAAAAAAATAAACGGACATGATTATGCATATGTAGTAGGTCTTTGTGAAAGAAGGAAGGAAAAGGTAGCGGGAAGAGGGGAGGGACATCTTACAAATGAGTTATCTTACCCTACCCAACCATTTAAACAATAAACTAGCTACATATGACGGTGAACATTAATGAGAACAAATTATAAACACTTCGTTATCGGACGTTTTAAAAGGCTGACAAGAAATTTGTAGAGTTATGATGCTGATTCGAATATATCGGAAACAGTTTTCGTAGAAAGTAAAGGAAGAATGTTGTTTTATTGTAATGCAAGAAAGAATATGACTAGTTGTTTTCTGTCTACAAAGAAACACAATATTCTTGGTGTATTTTGTTTTGAATGCATCGAGTTTCCACCTATACGTATATATATATATATATATATAATATATATATATATATATATATATATATATATATATATATATATATATATATATAGCTTATGTATTTTGCTGATCATAATATTCATGTTATCAGTATTGTACGCTCTGTCTCTGTCTGTCTGTCTGTCTGTCTGTCTCTCTGTCTTTCTCCGTACACATGTACGACTGTTTAAGCCTGTTACTAAAATGGACTCAAAATACATAAATTTGCCCTTTGTTTGAGTGATGTTCTATTGTTGTATGACAACCGGACATTGTTGGATAAATCTTCCCCATTCTCCTGCAATAACACAATACTACTATTGTCGAACTAACCATCTGTATGATGTTTTAACACATACTGGTGTTGTCGAGCTAACCAGTCCCATGGCTGGACCATCTGTATGATGTTGTAAAACAATGATGCTAACCCTCCAAGCTGACCGAGTGCATCTGTTGGCCAACTGCTTGGTGTTGGTGTCGGATGGCAATAATGTCACGTTGTCAAGGTCACTAGTGCCACTGCTGAGGAACTGCTCGTGGTTTTGCGGCCATAATGCGAATTGTGTGGTATTTGTACAGCACTAACAATATGCTGTCAAGCCCATCTGGTACGTGTTATGAACAGGAAAATGGCAGAGACGTTTAACCTTTTGACTCCCGCATCCTATTCATCAACTGTAAAAAAAATTAACCCTGTGACTTCCTCACCCTATCCAACAGCTTTCTGCAGAAAACTCTCCCCCCCCCTTTCTCTTTCCAACAAATACTTCAGGGAAAAACTTGCTTCTAGCCATTCCCATGACTTTGCGATCTTAACCCTTTGACTCCTGACCCTATCCACCAACTACAGAAACTTAACCCTTTGACTCCTGACCCTATCCACTAACTACAGAAACTTAACCCTTTGACTCCTGCACCCTATCCACCAACTACAGAAATTTAACCCTTTGATTCCTGCACCCTATCCACCAACTACAGAAACTTAACCCTTTGACTACTGCACCCTATCCACCAACTACAGAAACTTAACCTTTTGACTCCTGCACCCTATCCACTTAACCCTTTGACTCCTGCACCCTATCCACGAACTACAGAAACTTAACCCTTTGACTCCAGCACCCTGTCCACCAACTACAGAAACTTAACCTTTTGACTCCCTCACCCTATTCACCAACTTCCTACAGGAAGCTGTTGGATAGGGTGAGGGAGTGAAAGCTTTTAAGTTTTTGCTTTTTTAGCATGGTTGACAATGCAGGATGCTGGTGGACAGGGTGCAGGAGACAAAGGGTTAAAATATGACATGTTTCATCCATCTAAAAACCTTGTTATGGTTTACGGTTTTGCTCAGAGTCTGTAAATCTTCGTCATCAATGCTGGCAAAATTTGGGGCGGAGCGCATATGGAACTGGTCCTAGAACGACGAATCCCTTTTGGAAGAGTTGTAGTCTGTGACTGTAGCTGATTTTTTTGGTGCGTCGCTGTGTGCCTAACATGGTGATTCCCTCTGTATTGTGGTCAGTCAACCCGGGTGGTATAGCGGTAGTTTCCACACCTCCATCTGTCTTGTGGTCAGTCAGGGCCAGGTGGTAGAGTGATAGTTTCCACACCTCCATCTGTATTGTGGTCAGTCAACCGGGTGGTATAGCGGTAGTTTCCACACCTCCATCTGTCTTGTGGTCAGTCAGGGCCAGGTGGTATAGTGGTAGTTTCCACACCTCCATCTGTCTTGTGGTCAGTCAACCCGGGTGGTATAGCGGTAGTTTCCACACCTCTATCGGTCTTGTGGTCAGTCAGGCCAGGTGGTATAGTGGTAGTTTCCACACCTCCATTTGTATTGTGGTCAGTCAACCGGGTGGTATAGCGGTAGTTTCCACACCTCTATCGGTCTTGTGGTCAGTCAGGCCAGGTGGTATAGTGGTAGTTTCCACACCTCCATCTGTATTGTGGTCAGTCAGGCCAGGTGGTATAGTGGTAGTTTCCACACC
>JAPXFY010000016.1:575987-578487 GCA_030674185.1 Monoplex corrugatus
TTTACCTGTGTCTGTACCTGTGGTCTGCTTACCTGTAGTTTGTTTACCTGTGTCTGTACATGTGGTCTGCTTACCTGTAGTTTGTTTACCTGTGTCTGTACCTGTGGTCTGCTTACCTGTAGTTTGTTTACCTGTGTCTGTACCTGTGGTCTGCTTACCTGTAGTTTGTTTACCTGTGTCTGTACCTGTGGTCTGCTTACCTATAGTTTGTTTACCTGTGTCTGTACCTGTGGTCTGCTTACCTGTAGTTTGTTTACCTGTATCTGTGTTTGTGGTTTGTTTATCTGTATCTGTGTTTGTGGTTTGTTTATCTGTACCTGTGGTCTGATTACCTGTAGTTTGTTTACCTGTGTCTGTGTTTGTGGTTTGTTTATCTGTATCTGTGTTTGTGGTTTGTTTATCTGTACCTGTGGTCTGCTTACCTGTAGTTTGTTTACCTGTGTCTGTGTTTGTGGTTTGTTTATCTGTACCTGTGGTCTGCTTACCTATAGTTTGTTTACCTGTATCTGTGTTTGTGGTTTGTTTATCTGTACCTGTGGTCTGATTACCTGTAGTTTGTTTACCTGTGTCTGTGTTTGTGGTTTGTTTATCTGTACCTGCGGTCTGATTACCTGTAGTTTGTTTACCTGTGTCTGTACCTGTGGTCTGCTTACCTATAGTTTGTTTACCTGTGTCTGTACCTGTGGTCTGCTTACCTGTAGTTTGTTTACCTGTGTCTGTCGTCTGTTAACCTATACCTTGGTTTGTTTACCTGTATCTGTCTTTACAAACCAGAAGCTCAACATTCAACTTTCTGTTGAATCTGTCTGTCTGTCTGTCTGACTCTCTCTCTCTCTCTCTGTCTGTCTCTCTTTCTCTCTCTGTGTCTCTCTCTCTCTTTCTCTCTCTCTGTCTCACCCTTTCTCTGTCTCTCTCTCTCGTACTTTTTTCTCTCTCCCCCCCCCCTCTCTCTCTCCCTCCACATGGGTGTGAATATGTGGGTGCGTGCGTGTATGTGAATATATGTATGTGTGTATGTTAGTGTCTGGGCTCGCGTGCACGGTTTCTTTATTTTCTTTTTATTTGTTTGAGCATGCATGTGAGTGTACATACGCCTCTGTGTGTGTGTGTGGGGGGGGGGAGGTGTTGCTTTATTTATGTCTTTTACTCCGTCTGCTTTTCATTAAATGTTGTCCTTCAGAAAGAGGGTTAGGGAATAAATCTTGACACAGATACCATCGTCTCTCTCTGAAATAACAGGAATCCGCTCGTGCATCACTCCAGTCTGTACAAAAGGACAGACAGACAGAAGACAGGCAAAAAGACAGAGAGACAGACAGACAGGCAAAAAGACAGAGAGACAGACAGACAGGCAAAAAGACAGAGAGACAGACAGACAGGCAAAAAGACAGAGAGACAGACAGACAGGCAAAAAGACAGAGAGAAGAAAGAAAAACAGGAGACGCAGACAGGCAAAAAGACAGAGAGACAGACAGACAGGCAAAAAGACAGAGAGACAGACAGACAGGCAAAAAGACGACAGACAGACAGACAGGCAAAAAGAAGAAGAGACAGACAGACAGGCAAAAAGACAGACAGACAGACAGACAGGCAAAAAGACAGAGAGAGACAGACAGACAGGCAAAAAGACAGAGAGACAGACAGACAGGCAAAAAGACAGAGAGAGACAGACAGACAGGCAAAAAGACAGAGAGACAGACAGACAGGCAAAAAGACAGAGAGGACAGACAGACAGGCAAAAAGACAGAGAGACAGACAGACAGGCAAAAAGACAGAGAGAGACAGGCAAAAGACAGACAGACAGACAGACAGGCAAAAAGACAGAGACAGACAGGCAAAAAGACAGAGAGACGACAGGCAAAAAGACAGACAGACAGACAGACAGGCAAAAAGACAGAGAGACAGACGAAGGCAAAAAGACAAAAACAGACAGACAGGAGCAGAACAGACAGACAGGCAAAAAGACAGACGAGAACAGACAGACAGGCAAAAAGACAGAGACAGACAGACAGGCAAAAAGACAGAGAGAAGACAGTGACAGGCAAAAAGACAGACAGACAGACAAGACAGGCAAAAAGACAGAGAGACAGACAAACAGGCAAAAAGACAGAGACAGACAGACAGGCAAAAAGACAGACAGACAGACAGGCAAAAAGACAGACAGACAGGCAAAAAGACAAAAGACAGGCAAAAAGACAGACAGACAAGCAGGCAGGCAGACAGACAGACAGGCAAAAAGACAGACAGACAAGCAGGCAGGCAGACAGACAGACAGGCAAAAAGACAGACAGACAAACAAGCAGGCAGACAGACAGAGAGGCAAAAAGACAGACAGACAAACAAGCAGACAGACAGACAAAAAGACAGACAGACAAACAGGCAGGCAGACAAAAAACAGACAGGGCAAAAAGACAGGACAGACAAAAAACAGACAGACAGAACAGACACAGCAGGCAGGCAGGCAGACAAAAGACAGACAGACAGACAGACAGCCAGCAGC
>JAPXFY010000016.1:585987-590987 GCA_030674185.1 Monoplex corrugatus
TTTAACATCTTGTATCACTTTACCCATAACTCACACAATGGATAGCTGTAATGTTTAACATCTTGTATCACTTTACCCATAACTCACACAATAGATAGCTGTAATGTTTAACATATTGTATCACTTTACCCATAACTCACACAATGGATACTGTAATGTTTAATATCTTGTACCACTTTACCCACAACTCACAGTGGATAGCTGTAATGTTTAACATCTTGTATCACTTTACCCATAACTCACACAATGGATGCTGTAATGTTTAACATCTTGCTGTCACTTTACCCTAACTCACACAATGGATACTGTAATGTTTAACATCTTGTATCACTTTACCCATAACTCACACAATGGATACTGTAATGTTTAATGTCTTGCATCACTTTACCCATAACTCACACAATGGATACTGTAATGTTTAACATCTTGCTATCACTTTACCCATAACTCACACAATGGATACTGTAATGTTTAACATATCGTATCACTTTACCCATAACTCACACAATGGATAATGCAATGTTTAATGTCTTGTATCACTTTACCCATAACTCACACAGTGGATACTGTAATGTTTAACATCTTGCTATCACTTTACCCATAACTCACACAATGGATAGTGTAATGTTTAACATCTTGCTATCACTTTACCCATAACTCACACAATGGATACTGTAATGTTTAATATCTTGTATCACTTTACCCTAAACTCACACAATGGATACTGTAATGTTTAACATCTTGCTATCAATTTACCCATAACTCACACAATGGATACTGTAATGTTTAATATCTTGTATCACTTTACCCATAACTCACACAATGGACAGCTGTAATGTTTAACATCTTGCTATCACTTTACCCATAACTCACACAATGGATACTGTAATGTTTAATGGCTTGTATCACTTTACCCATAACTCACACAATGGATACTGTAATGTTTAACATCTTGCTATCACTTTACCCATAACTCACACAATGAATACTGTAATGTTTAACATCTTGTATCACTTTACCCATAACTCACACAATGGATACTGTAATGTTTAACATCTTGCATCACTTTACCCATAACTCACACAATGGATAGCTGTAATGTTTAACATCTTGTATCACTTTACCCATAACTCACACAATGGATACTGTAATGTTTAATATCTTGTATCACTGTACCCATAACTCACACAATGGATACTGTAATGTTTAATATCCTGTATCACTTTACCCATAACTCACACAATGAATAGCTGTGATGTTTAATGTCTTGTATCACTTTACCCATAACTCACACAATGAATAGATGTAATGTTTAATGTCTTGTATCACTTTACCCATAACTCACACAATGGATACTTTAATGTTAAATATCTTGCTATCACTTTACTCATAACTCAAACAATGGATAGCTGTAATGTTAAATATCTTGTATCACTTTACCCATAACTCACAGTGGATAGTTGTAATGTTTAATATCTTGTATCACTTTACCCATAACTCACATTGGATAGCTGTAATGTTTTACATCTTGTATCACTTTACCCATAACTCACACAATGGATACTGTAATGTTTAATGTCTTGTATCACTTTACCCATAACTCACACAATGGATACTGTAATGTTTAATATCTTGTATTACTTTACCCATAACTCACACAATAGATAGCTGTAATGTTTAATGTCTTGTATCACTTTACCCATAACTCACACAATGAGCAGCTGTAATGTTTAATGTCTTGTATCACTTTACCCATAACTCACACAATAGATAGCTGTAATGTTTAATATCTTGTATCACTTTACCCATAACTCACACAATGGATAGCTGTAATGTTTAATGTCTTGCTATCACTTTACCCATAACTCACGCAATGAATAGCTGTAATGTTTAATGTCTTGTATCACTTTACCCATAACTCACACAATGGATAGCTGTAATGTTTAATATCTTGTATCACTTTACCCATAACTCACACAATGGATAGCTGTAATGTTTAACATCTTGTATCACTTTACCCATAACTCACACAATAGATAGCTGTAATGTTTAACATCTTGTATCACTTTACCCATAACTCACACAATGGATTCTGTAATGTTTAATATCTTGTATCACTTTACCCATAACTCACACAATGGATACTGTAATGTTTAATATCTTGCTATCACTTTACTCATAACTCAAACAATGGATACTGTAATGTTTAATATCTTGTATCACTTTACCCATAACTCACACAATGGATACTGTAATGTTTAACATCTTGCTATCACTTTACCCATAACTCACACAATGAATACTGTAATGTTTAACATCTTGTATCACTTTACCCATAACTCACACAATGGATACTGTAATGTTTAACATCTTGCATCACTTTACCCATAACTCACACAGTGGATAGCTGTAATGTTTAACATCTTGTATCACTTTACCCATAACTCACACAATGGATACTGTAATGTTTAATATCTTGTATCACTTTACCCATAACTCACACAATGGATACTGTAATGTTTAATATCTTGTATCACTTTACCCATAACTCACACAATGAATAGCTGTGATGTTTAATGTCTTGTATCACTTTACCCATAACTCACACAATGAATAGATGTAATGTTTAATGTCTTGTATCACTTTACCCATAACTCACACAATGGATACTGTAATGTTTAACATCTTGTATCACTTTACCCATAACTCACGCAATGAATAGCTGTAATGTTTAATGTCTTGTATCACTTTACACATAACTCACACAATGGATACTGTAATGTTTAACATCTTGCTATCACTTTACCCATAACTCACACAGTGGATACTGTAATGTTTAATGTCTTGTATCACTTTACCCATAACTCACACATGGATACTGTAATGTTTAACATCTTGTATCACTTTACCCATAACTCACACAATGGATACTGTAATGTTTAATATCTTGTATCACTTTACCCATAACTCACACAATGAGCAGCTGTAATGTTTAATATCTTGTATCACTTTACCCATAACTCACACAATAGATAACTGTAATGTTTAATATCTTGTATCACTTTACCCATAACTCACACAATGAATAGCTGTAATGTTTAATGTCTTGTATCACTTTACCCATAACTCACACAATGAATAGCTGTAATGTTTAATATCTTGTATCACTTTACCCATAACTCACACAATAGATAGCTGTAATGTTTAATGTCTTGTATCACTTTACCCATAACTCACACAATAGATAGCTGTAATGTTTAATATCTTGTATCACTTTACCCATAACTCACACAATAGATAGCTGTAATGTTTAGTATCTTGTATCACTTTACCCATAACTCACACAATGAATAGCTGTAATGTTTAATATCTTGTATCACTTTACCCATAACTCACACAATAGATAGCTGTAATGTTTAATATCTTGTATCACTTTACCCATAACTCACACAATGAATAGCTGTAATGTTTAATATCTTGTATCACTTTACCCATAACTCACACAATGGATAGCTGTAATGTTTAATATCTTGTATCACTTTACCCATAACACACAATGAATAGCTGTAATGTTTAATGTCTTGTAATCACTTTACCCATAACTCACACAATGCACTCAATACATATCACACTAAATACGGATGTTCTGATTTTCTACCATCATTTTTTTTCTGATGTTCCTGTCGGGGTGGCGCAGAGGTTGAGATACAGTTTTCCCAATCTGACTGCACAAGTTCAAGTCTGCCTCACGGAAAAAAGGACTCACTGCATGATGTCTCCAGTCCACCCTGTTGAGGTTGGAGAAGGTAAAGTGGGAAAAAAGGAGAGGCACGCGCTCTCTAAAAGCTGACCTGGAGTTTCAGTTTCAGTTTCGGTTTCTCAAGATGACGTCTCCGCGTTTGGAATGAATTCCATATGCACTAACGTCACAGGTACCATGTGTATGGTGATCATGGCACAAGTCTTTAAGCCTGCACATAGACCCATGAGCTGGCCAGGTCCTGAGGCCATAACTAGACTATGTTTCTTTTTTATTTTCAATCTTACACTAGTACTGCGTCAGTCTGTCCATGGAACGATGTTGGCTACAAAAGAGTAATGACGTCTCTACCACCTCATTCCCCTACAGCCCGTTGTTAGAATTATGGGACATACTTCATCTTTTACTTTTTTGTTTGTTTGGGTTTTTAACGTACCATCAACAGAACGTTCAGACAGTGAGAACATCTCTCTCTCTCTTCTTTCTCTTCTCTCTCTCTCCCTCCCTCCTCCTCTCTCTCCCTTTCTGTCTTCTCTCTCTCCCTCTCTCCTCCCTCTCTCACGTCTCTGTCTCTCCCTCTCTGTCTCTCCCTCTCTTTCTCCCATTCTCTCTCCATCTATATCTCTTTCCCCCCCTCTCTCTCTCCTCTCTCTCCCTCTCTCCTCTCTCTCCCTCTCTCTCTCTCCTCTCTCTCTCTTTTTCATGTCTCTCTCCCTCTCTCTCTACCCCTCTCTCTCCTCTCTCTCTTTCCCCTTCTCTCTCCATCTATATCTCTCTCCCCCTCTCTCTCCTTCTCTCTCTCCTCCTCTCTCTCCCTCTCCCTCTCTCCAACTCTCTCTCTCCTCTCCCTTCTCTCTCTTTATTTTCAGAATACAACAGACAGTACAGTGAGTTTCAGTTTCTCAAGATGACGTCTCCACGCTCGGAACGAATTCCATATGCACTAACGTCACAGGTGCCACGTGTATGGTGACCATGGCACAATTACAAGCCTGAAGCCTGCACATAAACCCATCAGCTGGCCTAGCTAGAGTCACTAGGTGTAATGTTGAGCATTTCCAGAATCATGTCCAGCGTATTTGTGCATTTCTTCTCGTCACTATCCTTTCTGGTTGTATGTGATGTTGGAGACAGAGTGACCCTAAATTCTCCTATGATAAAAAGAGACTGAATTCTTTCCCTGATAGATGGCAAGATCAAATCCTCCTTGCGATACTTCAAAGTAGAGAAACAATTTTCC